>CM064533.1:11817706-11847986 GCA_032716605.1 Paralithodes platypus | reverse complement strand
CTGATTTAAAACCCAAAATATCAGGTGTTCAAATAAAAAAGTCATATAGCCCTTCAATGTCGATAAATGTCAGAGTGCCTGCAGGTTTGTAGCAGAAATCTGAAATACAAATAACTAAATGAATTGCAAACAAATCAAAACGCCTCAACGGTAGTAAAAGCCCTAAGTGTACTAATATCTGAAAACCCTACAAAAAAAAAAAAAAAAAAATTCCGACCAATGTATATGCATCAGTCAAATAACGCAAACATAGCATTGGTCTGTATTAGACCGACAATTTACATAATAAACTTACACAACGTACTAGTTCTGCGGTTCCAAAGTATGGTAAAATCCCCACCGTTGAATATGGTGTGCAGTTCTGGTCACCTTATCTGATCAAGGACATTGTCTGACTTCGAGTCCGTACAGCGTAGAGCTACGAATATGATACCCCAATGTAAGAAATAAACCCTATGAACAAAGACTTACAACGATTGCCCTTTTCTCATTACACACAGAGGAAAGGTTGATGGGTCCAGCTTATTGAGTGCTTTAAGAGACTAAAAGGTTTCGAAAAAGTCTATGTAACTGCACTATTCCCATTAAACAATACTAATCAAACTCGCGGAAAAATGGAATGAATTTAAAAAACAAAAAGGCAAACCTAGATGTCAACAAATGGTTTTCTTCCCCTACAGTGTGGCGACAGAGTGGAATAAACTCACCAGCGAGAGTGGTGGAGAGCGACACACAGCAACGGCTTTTCAAGGGAAGGGCTTGACCTCTATCTGTCAGAGGTCTGTGGTGATATGAAAAAAAAAAAAAAAAACAAATGTATTTAAGTGTAGTGTATGTGCACTTGTACAGTAAGGGATATGGTATATACTGTCTATATATGTATGATGTATGGTGTAATGTATTGTGGATATTAGTACCAGGTACTGTATGTACCGGTGTATAATTATGTATATGTGTATATATTGTGTGTATATGCCTTTACCCACGGGGAAGAGTGATGATAAGGAACGACTAAAAGCAGTAACAAGATAATAGTGGTGTTCATATGGAGTGAAGAATCCTTGCATGACAGTGTGTTAATCCCTACACTAGACTATACGAAGCGCAGCCATGAACGTTGGTTTGACAGAGACTCAGACCAAGAGTGATAGCAGTGAATGAAGTCTTAGGAGTGCGTGCGGAGTTACATGGAGGTGATATACACTAATGGGAAGTAATAAGGAGGTGTGTGTGGAAGGTAGTTGCTTGAAGTGTGAAAAGGCACAACTTGATATGGTTCGGCGGACCCATATGGAACCCTTAAAAAAATCATGTCCAGCGAGAGAAATGACTAAGAGGTGTCCAGAGCGTAGTTTTGGGCCATAGTGGAGGGTAACCGAAAATGAGGTGGCATGATTGAGTGGAACTACATGAACGAGGCGGCATGGTTGGGGGTGTAGGCGTCGCTGACTGGGGGCACAGTGTTGCATGGGTCGTTCGTTCGTGGCCCACCCTTCGGGATCACGGCTTCATGCAAGAGATAGATAGATAGATATTCATATCTCTACCGTATATAGTTTGGTAAGGCCAGACTGCCTAGTACGGGACCTTTGAGTTTGTGTGGTCCTGTGTATCTCTTTAGCTCTATTACTCTATGTAGCTATGTCAGCTCTCGCTCTCTCTCTCTCTCTCTCTCTCTCTTTACACACTTATTTGTTATAAGTTACTCTCATTATTATGATAGGCTTTTGCCACTTTAATTCGGCTATTACTAGAGATTGTAATTCAGCATAGGCAATATATTGTAATGAGAAGTTATGTTTATCTCAATTACCTCTGGCTTCCATTCCACCCCTTCTATAATCGAATAAAATCGTCTCCATAATAGGCCAGAAAACTAACAAATGCCTCATCGCTCTCATTGGTTGGGGAGGTTTGTTAGTTTTGGTGCTATATATTTCCATCAAGCTTACGATCACCCCCCCCCCCCCCCCCCCCCCACCCCCCCCAGCCCCCCCCCCCCCCGAGCCCCTTTTCAATTCATTTTTATACATTTTTCGGTAGAAAAATGTCCCGGCTGAAAGCCGGTTCCTCTTAAATAACAGGCTCGCTATCGCTCGCCAGGATAAAATCGACACTTAAATGGCACGAAAGGTCTTAAAATTGACATAAATGGGTCGAAAGTTCTTAAAATCGTCAAAATAATGGGGCGAGCGTCTTAAAATTAGAAAAGCAATGGGGCGAAACATGAGGGAGAAAGGAGTCAAGAAAAAAATCCCTCAAGTGGATATCTCCCCTTAAACCAGTGTCGCACAATAGTTTTTCTGACAATTTGTAATAAGCATAATTTCTGGCAATATTTGAGGGCTCTTATGCATTGGAATAGGGAAGTACACTTTGGTTAGATTATGTTAGGTGGCTGAATGTTGATAATGCTTACATTTTGAAGCTGCCACACTTCAATTGCCCGTAAAAATTGACAGAAAAAGAGGTCGTGTGACACTGCCTTATGCCGGTGTTACACGAGCGACGGCGTGATGTTATATTATTGGTCATGTAGCGTTCAGACCCAAAGACCAAACTATTTATCTTGCACCAGTATTCCCAAATACTAATTACCAGATTGGAGATTAAGGGAAGATTTCCACTTGAGAGATTTTTTTCTTGACTCCTTTCTCCCTCATGTTTATCCCCATTGCTTTTCTAATTTTAAGACGCTCGTCCCATTATTTTGACGATTTTGAGAACTTTCGACCCATTTCTGTCGAATTTAAGACCTTTCGTGCCATTTAGGTGTAAATTTTATCCTGGGGAGCGATAGCGAGCCTGTAATTTAAGAGGAACCGGCCTTCAGCTGGGACATTTTCTACCGAAAAATGTACAAATTTATCTTGAAAGGGGCTCAAGGGGGTGTAATCTTAAGCTTGATGGATATCTAGGGACCAAACTAAAAACCTCCCCTTAAGGGGATAGGGTGTATATTTTGGGTCGGTTTATTGATATATTTTTTTAGTTTTTGTTTTCAGTTTCCTCGCTAGACCTCCATCAAACTTTAAAAAAAACACCCCCTAGACCCCCCTTCATAATACATTTTTACATTTTTCGGTAGAACATTTTTCCTAAAATTTCAGGCTCGCTATCGCTCAACAGGAAAAAAATCAACACCTAAATGGCACGAAAGGTCGTAATATTGACAAAAACAGTGGGGTGAAAGGTCTTAGAATCACCGAACTAGTACGGCAAACGTCTTAAAATCTCATAACAAATGGGGATAAGCATGAGGAAGAAGGAGGTCTAGGTATGGTGATGGGCTGGTCTATCAGAGTGAGTACTGAGTGTTCTCTGCCATACCCATAGCTTACTCTGACTGTTCCTTTTACTTATATATTTTCTAGATCTCAAGTGACGGCGTCTCTTCCGTGGATTGACCTCCCAATCTACCAAGATTGGAAGCCAAAGCGTCACATTTTTCCTTTGCCCCTCAACTTTCCCTTCATAATTTCTGAGGGGCACAGGGCCTTGGGTGAGGCTTTGGTTTCCCGGGCGTTTCTGCACCCTCCTCAGCTCCCCGCCATGGAGTGGCTTTGGTCACCCAGGCTTTATTGAGGTCGGTAGGGAGGGTTCTGTGGGGGTGCTCGGTTATGGCCTTGGCCTTGCTCGGGGCCTTTGGGCTGTTCGGCCAGACAGCTTGGGGAACAACAACAACAACAACAACAACAACAACAACAACAAGGAGGTCTAGAAAAGCGTCATATATCTCCTCAATGAGGCAAAGACCAAACTGTATATCCCGCATCCTCATTCCCAAATATTGACTATGGGATTGGAGATAATATATGAGTGATAAGGAGAGGGGAATATGACCAGTGGCACCAAGATGGCGGAGGTTGGCCGATCTCTGTTACTATAGGGTGTTTAGGTTGAACAGATCTCGCCCGTGCTATTTACCAGTCTGATTGTACTCTAGTGTTGTATCTTACATCGGATATATTGAAGGATTTGTGTTTTGAGGAGATGTTTTGTTTTCGTATGCATATATATTTAGATAATTATCTATCTATCTATATCTATCTATCTATATACTCAGGCCCAATTCCCACTTTCGTTTTTTTTTTTTTTTTTTTTGATGCATGTGAATATGTTTGTATTAGTTTGTCCTCCCTTAGACGTCCATAACACTATAGGTAATACCCCACGACCCTACTCCGAGACGAATTTGTACACATTTTGGTAGAAAAATGTCCCATTCTAAGGCCGGTTCCTCCTAACCCACAGGCTCGCTATCGCTCACCAGGAAAAAATCGACATCTAAATGGCACGAAAGGTCTTAACATTGACAAATAAGTCATGAGAAAGGTCTTTAAATAGCCAAATTAATGGGAAGGTCTTAAAATCTCAAAACCGATGTGGCTAAACAAGAGGAAGAAGGGGAACCCGAAAAATACCTTAATTCAATCACACACCCATGACAGCTGTGATTGATATTAGTTCTTAGATTCCTAGAGATCCTTCCTAAGCCGAGTGAATTCGCTTACGGTAGCCCAGAATATGAAAATAACGGCACACTATTGAAAGGGATACATTTACTGTATTATAAGGGGTATCACATGAGAGCCTTTTTCTTGAACTTTTCTTCATCAACACAGTATGCAACATTTCTGACAACATTTTGATACTATATTAACCCCTTCTGCACCGGCGATGTGTTTTTTTTTATTCTAGCTATATTTAGACGATTTTGCGCAGTTTAAGAAGGATCTGTGGTAGGTAAAAGGGTTAAGTGAGATGGCTCGAAGCCTGTTGATTACTGGAAGCCCCTTTTAAACTGAATACAATCGTTTAATAGATGCCAGAATATCATGACAAATACGTCGTCGGTACAGAAGGGGTTAAGCCGATGTCACAGGAACCCTTTTTCAGGCAGTTTTCAATGAGCAAGGTTTTTCATGTGTAATATTTTGAGGCTTCTGCACATTTGAATAAGGAACTAGACTGAAGGTAGATTATGGTAGGTGGATGACTTCTGATATAACTTAAATATTGGAAACGCCAGACTACAATTGCCAGGAATAATTGACGGATAAAGCGCTTGTGTGACACTTCTCTTACACTATGCTGACGTTAGATTAGAGGTGGCAGAATGTTTATAAAAGTGCGTCAAAACCAGATCACAGTCCCGGAAAAAAAAGAAAAATAGTCGAGGGTGAGAGCGCTGTTGCAATATCCACTATGTATGCAGTTTCCTTCCGTCTGGTAATTCAGTGAATTATATTGACACGGTTTTCGATCACAATAGAATATAAAGTGTCTTGGTTGTGTCGACGACGCGGAGCACTTTCAGATGTGGGTTCTCTCTCTCTCTCTCTCTCTCTCTCTCTCTCTCTCTCTCTCTCTCTCTCTCTCTCTCTCTCTCTCTCTCTCTCTCTCTCTCTCTCTGTGTAATTAATATATTGCTAATTGACCACTTGCGAGTTTCGTTCTATAAGGAAGTTGGAGCTGTAGCCTAGACATCAATATTTAAAAGACTTTATCAGATAACATTAGGGTTGTAATACATTTATAAATGCATAAAACCCAATTCAACACACTTTTTATCCATCAGAAACTTATACCATTATAGCATTTCTGTAATATATCGATGTTTACGGCTCCAACTTCCTTATAGCTTGAAACTCGCAAGTGGTAAATTTTGCAAGCGGATTTTTCCCAGTAGGCTATCTGTTGTGTTGGATTATGTAACGCCGACTATAATCACGTATATATTTCATCGTATTATGTACTCGTGTGGTTCAGGCTGGAATATATTATGTACCGGTAGTTGTAAAATGTATCCTTTGCTCTCTTAAGGGGAGATATTTAGTTTGTGCCCTACGTTTTCATCAAGCTTAAAATTACACTCCTTAGACCCCCTTTCAAGATAAATTTGTATATTTTGCGGTAGAAAAAATTCCCGGCCGGAGGCCGGTTGCTCTTAAATTACAGGCTCGCTATCGCTCGCCAGGAAAAAATTGACACCTTAATTGCACGAAAGGTCCTAAAATTGACAGAAATAGGGAAAAATGTCTTAAAATTTCCAAACTAATAGGGCGAACCTCTTAAAATCTCAAAAGCAATGGGGCTAAACATGAGGAAGAAAGGGGTCCAGAAAACAATCCCTCAAGTGGAAATCTCCCCTTAATACACGGAATCATAATATCTACACGCTCTTTGTATTCAATAGATTATCAGGGATTGGGGTTAAGTCGCTATTGCAAGTATATTAGAGTATTATATTGTCTATATTTGAGTCTGGTATCCGCAACGAGCAATTAAAGGGAGGTATTTAGTTTATTCCCTAGATCTCCATCAAGCTTAAAATAATTACACCCAATAGACCCCCTTTCAAGATAAATTTGTAATTTTTTCGGTAGTAAAAAGTCACGGCCGAAGGCCCGTTCCTCTTATATTACAGGCTCGCTATCGCTCGCCAGGAAAAAATCGACACCTAAATGGCACGAAAGGAAAGATTGACAGAAATGGGGCGAAAGTTATTATAATCACCAAACTAATGGGGCGAACGTCTAAAAATATCAAAAGCAATGGGGTTAAACAAGAGGGAGAAAGGGGCCCAGAAAATCATCCCTCAAGTAGAAATCTCCCCTTAATACTAGCTCATCCGAAGTGTTGTGGGAGTTATTGTGATGTGTCTTGGGTTTATATTTTCTTTAGGTATTGCTCATGTTTCCGATTCGCTTTTTAAAGTTTCGCATGATATATGTCTGCACCCAAGACTAAAACAAAACCGCCTCCCTAAACCCCCCTCCCTGCATTTCATAGTGAAATTTTCCATCTACATTAGGTTAATGGTACACATGATCCTTTTTCTTGTTACTTTAGACCACGTGACCCAAATTTGGGAGGCGCGGGGAAATTTTAGTCTGCGGAGACTAACATTGGGCATGCAAGTGAACATTGGATCACGTGGGAGAATATTGAACATTTGGTACAGTGAACATAATTAGGGCCGAGTGGGCAAACCTTTGGTTGACCCGCTAGACTCTAGCAGGTCAATTTTTGGCTGTGCCGGTCAACTTTGGGCTACACAGCCACCCGACTATGGGTGAACTTATGGACACACAAGGTTTGGGCATATTAGTGAACTTTTGAACATGCAGGCAAACTTATAGACACACAGCGAACATGTGGTTGCATGGGCAAACTGTGAGGTGTATGAGATATCTTCTCAGCCTCGCTGGCGAGCTATGATTCGCGCAACTGTTCAATCAAATTTTTGGCCAAACATTAGATTTCAAGCCGCATGAGCAGATATTGAGCTGCGTGGCTGGTTAACTAAACGGTCAACTGAGCGACCGCAGTTTGGTCCATGCAGCAAACTTTGGGCCACTCATGCAAACCTTGAGCTTGATGACGAACCTTCTGCCACACTGGCAAATGTACCTTCGGGCGCGTGGGTGAAATTTTGGCCGTGTAGGCGAGCTTTGGTCTGCTCGAGCATTATATTTAAGCTACGCAGGCAAGCTTTGAGTCATGCACGGAAACTTTGGGCTCCATAGGTAAATATTGGGCTGTGCAAGCGAAACCACGATTCGCGTGGGCAAACTTTCAGATGTGAGGGTGAATATTGGGCCACGCGGGTGAACATATTGGGTGAACATTTTGCCATGCAGTCGCATGACTATATTTTGGGCCATGCAGACGAATCTAGGGAAATGTGGAAGAACCTTGGGCCACACAAGCAATTTTTGGGCCTCGCGGGAAACTTTGGGTCTTGCGGGTGATCATACGGGCATACTTTTGAGCATGCCCTAAATCCATCTTTCCCTCATCCCCGAATCCATCTTTCCCTCATCCTATGATTCAAATTGCTTCAAACTCCGATTGTCCAGACATTTTGGCTCGAACATGCCTTGATATTGGCCCTGTCACTCTGTCAACTCTGGGGGAGGCAGTTTTGCCTTTTGTCTTCCTCATCCACATAGACAAACATATATATAATGCAGGTGACCTATTGGGTGCACAGGCGAACTTTTCGGTGTGCAGGTGAACTTTTGGCCGCCTGGTTAAGGGGAGATGCGCCGTGTTTTTGGTCTACTATTTCAATTATTCCTTTATTTCTTAGTGTCTTCGCTAGACCTCCATCAAACTTAAGAATACATCCATTAGATCCCCCTTCTAGATAAATTTGTAAATTTTTCGGTAGAAAAAATTCCCGGCCGAAGGCCGCTTTTTCCAAAGTTACTGGCTCACTATCGTTCGCCAGGAAAAATATCGACACCTAAATATCACGAAAGGTCTTAATATTGACAACAAAATGGGGCGAGAGGTCTTAAAATCGATAAACTAATAGGGCAAAAATCTTAAAATCTGAAAACTAATTGAGCTAAACATGAAGGAGAAGGGGGTCCAAAAAAGCGGCCCATGTCCCTTTAAACCTTTTGATGGCTAAACCTTTACCAAACTTTGCCGATACGATTATTGTTAATAATATAATATAAGTATCGGAGTTATTCCAGTGCCGTATAAGTCATGTTATAGGCGGATTGTATCCCAGTCTTCTTTTGATCCGAGATATTAAATTATTCTGAAGTAGATGTTGTGTTAAATATTTGTGCATTAATTTGGATATTCAAGAGTATAATTTATACAGGTACTATTTAATTTTACTTAATACAAAATATTTGTAATCGGATTGTTCTACTGTGATAAATACCTCAATACAATGTTTACGTGAGCAGAGTTTCAGTATATTAAGTTTATAATTGCTGTTACTATACCGTTGCCTTGGTGTAGTAATGCCCGGAATATGGTTGACCCGCTTTATCGTCCACAAAGGCCTATACAGTATCTGGGTTAAGGGGAAAGTGGCTGTTTTTATTGGCTCTTTTATGTATCGTTTTAGTAGGCCCTATTCTATTAGTAGGCCCTATTCTATTAGTAGGCCTTATTCTATTAGTAGGCCCTATTCTATTAGTAGGCCCTATTCTATTAGTAGGCCCTATTCTATTAGTAGGCCCTATTCTATTAGTAGGTCCTATTCTATTAGTAGGCCCTATTCTATTAGTAGGCCCTATTCTATTAGTAGGCCCTATTCTATTAGTAGGCCCTATTCTATTAGTAGGCCTTATTCTATTAGTAGGCCCTATTCTATTAGTAGGCCCTATTCTATTAGTAGGCCCTATTCTATTAGTAGGCCCTATTCTATTAGTAGGCCCTATTCTATTAGTAGGCCCTATTCTATTAGTAGGCCCTATTCTATTAGTAGGCCCTATTCTATTAGTAGGCCCTATTCTATTAGTAGGCCCTATTCTATTAGTAGGCCCTATTCTATTAGTAGGCCCTATTCTATTAGTAGGCCCTATTCTATTAGTAGGCCCTATTCTATTAGTAGGCCCTATTCTATTAGTAGGCCCTATTCTATTAGTAGGCCCTATTCTATTAGTAGGCCCTATTCTATTAGTAGGCCCTATTCTATTAGTAGGCCCTATTCTATTAGTAAGCCCTATTCTATTAGTAGGCCCTATTCTATTAGTAGGCCCTATTCTATTAGTAGGCCCTATTCTATTAGTAGGCCCTATTCTATTAGTAGGCCCTATTCTATTAGTGTCCTTCCTAGACCTCCATCAAGCTTAAAATACACCCCCAAAGACCCTCCTTCAAGATAAATTTGTACATTTTTCGATAGAGATATGTCCCGGCCGAAGGCCGGTTTCTCTTAAATTACAGGCTTGCTATCGCTTGCCAGGACAAAAATCGACACCTAAATGACACTAAAAGTCTTAATATTGACAAAGAAATGGGGGCGAAGGGTTTTGAAATCGCCAAACTAATGGGCCGAAAGTCTTATAATATGAAAACCAATGGGGCTAAGCATGAGGAAAAAGACTGCCCCGAAAAACGACCCATCTCCCCTTAACTGTGTCTATCAGGAGGGTCGTTTGCTGCCCATTTGTTTCACTCTTATTAGTGTGGTGAAAATAAGACACATAGCCCATTTTAGGTGTTGAGTTTTGTCCTGGCGAGCGATAGCGAGCCTGTAATTTCTACCGAAAAAAAATACTAATTTAGCTTGAAAGGGGGTCCTAGGGGGATGGAGTGTGGGGGGGGGGGGTCTTTTAGCCCGAAGGGGGTATGGGGGCGCTTATTAATTATTGTATTTTATTTTGTTTTATATATTTTGTATATTATTACATTTATTTAATGCTTGAAGGGAGTCTAGGGGGGAAACTAAACTAAAGTGATCAGACATTGCCACACCAATGACTAATAAGGGGAGACTGGCCGTTTGTTTGGTCTATTAATTCATTTATTTATATATATTTTTTTAGTTTCCTCCCTAGACCTCCATCAAGCTTAGAAAAACATCCCCTAGATAAATTTGTAAATTTTTCGGTAGAAAAATGTCCCGGCCGAAGGCCGGTTCCTCTTAAAATTGCAGGCTCACTATCGCTCGCCAGGAAAAAATAGACACCTAAAGGGCACGAAAGTTCTTAAAATTGACAACGAAATGGGGCGAAAGGTCTTAAAATCGCCAAACTAATGGGTTGAACGTCTTATAATCTCAAAGCTAGTGGGGCTAAACATTAGGGGGATGGGGGTCCAGAAAAACGGTCTGCCTCCCCTTAAGTATATACCGGTATTTCCTATTTACTCTGCCGGTGCCTTGGTGTGGTAATGGACGGAATATGATTGACACACTTTACCGTCCACAAAAGCCTATCTAGATTTCTGGTTAAGGGGGGATGGGCTGGTTTTTCTGGACCCTTTCTCCCTCGTGTTTAGCCCCATTAGTTTTCAGATTTTAAGGTGTTTACCCCAATAGTTTGTCGATTTTAAGGCGTTTGTCCCATTACTTTGTCGATTTTAAGACCTTTCGCCCCATTTATTTGTCAAAATTAAGACATTTTGTGCTATTTAGGTGTCAATATTTTTTCCTGGCAAAGGATAGTAAGCGTGTAATTTTAGAAAAACCAGGCAGGGACATTTTTCTACCGAAAAATGTAGAAATTAATCTAGAAAGGGGATCTAATGGATGTGTTTTTAAGTTTGATGGAGGTCTAGGGAGGAAACTAAAAAAAAAAAAAAATAATAATAAATATATGAAATAATCGACCAAATATAAACCCTTCCCCCTTAACCCTTTCACGCTTATGACGCGATTTTGAGCCTATTGGGGATACTTTAAAGCCTTTGTTACCATCAGGGGTATTTAGAAACCTTTAGTTTAGTTACTTCATCCTCTGCAGTTGTCTTTGAGGTAGCTGTGGGCAGAAAACTAATTTTGGAGAGGTAATTATAAGAGTGAGAGAACTCTATTTATTATTGCTAATCTGGGAACCTCTGCGTCATAAAAGCGTGAAAGAGTTAAAATCACCAAAATATCGCTAGAATTATTGTCGCTAAATATAATAATGTACGTATCGCTCGATCGAATTAAGCAGCGATACTCTCTAGATTCTCGCTCAAATCACCAACATATCGCTAGAATTTATGTCGCTAAATATAAGAATGTTCGGTTGGCCAAATACGTCGTGTCTCCGCTGTCATTACATTTTGCTCGCTGTGTGTTGTATTAATGTCTGTCAGATGTTGAATAGGGTGTGTAAAGATAGGAACATGTTTGTATATCTCACTCGAAACGATGAATTAATGCTTAGATAGTACTGATACCTAATATTAACCGAAATATACTTACCGCGACATCACGTATTTGGCCGACTGTACCGCTAGATCGAAGTAACCACCTGTAGATCAAGCATGAGAGTAGCTAAATTGGCAACACTGTATTGTCGACTGATAATAGAGTTTGTGAACTAACATAGAGTTGGTATCAGTAATATATTGAGTGTCTAAGTTGGTGAGCTATATATATATATATATATTTTTTTTTTTTTTTTTTTTTTTTCTATATTCCAACTTACTTCCTCTCGGGCATAGGCTGAGAGCCTTAATATTCACCGCTTTACAATGAACAGTGAAGCCCGTGAGGTCTTGTTCCAGTCTAGGGAGTGAGACATGTGAAGCACGTAGAGTACAACGAGCACCTGCCATCTTGCCTTCACATGAGGCACGGTGCTCACTCATGGCCCGAAACGACCCCATCTCTGAAGCCACCTCGTTCCCGTGCTTCACTGTCTCACCACCTACACTCGGACTCTCACACTTACACACACACAACGCCACCTGTTGAGCAGATAACTCACCAGGCATTGCACCCCTATAGCATATTTTGAATATGGGAATATTCATACAGTGCTATTTAATCAGGGAACAATGAGGGTATTTTATTTTATATACTGTATATACAGTATGTGTTATAGTTCACATAGTTTAGTGTTGCCAGCGGTTAAAGGGAGGTTATTAGTGCGTTCCCTAGACCTTCATCAAGCTTAAAATTACACCCCTTAGCCCCCTTTCAAGATGAATATATACATTTTTCGTTAGAAAAATGTCACGGCCGAAGGCCGGATCCTTCAATATTACAGGCGCGCTATCGCTCGCCATGAAATAATCGACACCTAAATAGCTCAAAAGGTTTTGATATTGATAAAGAAATGGGACGAAAGGTCTACAAATCGCCAAACTAATGGGGTTAACCATGAGGGAGAAGAGGGGCCGGAAAAAATAACTCCCTCCCCCTCAACATTGACTGTCAGGTGTTGTCAGCGGTTAACAATTTTGAACAAAAAGATAAATATAAAAAAATACATAGGCCTAAATTAAAAAAAAAAAAAAAAAAATATATATATATATATATATATATATGTACAGTATATATATAATGTGTGTGTGTGTGTGTGTGCAACATTAACGCTACCCATGCTCTCTCTCTCTCTCTCTCTCTCTTTGGCAAAACTGATATAGATCCACTGTTCAAATTCAATACTATTACTGTACATCAACTCAGGGAAATAGGATGAAATTAAAACCTAGGAGGGCGAATCTTGATGTCACAAAGCACTTCTTCACATACAGTGTGGTCAATGAGTGGAGAAAACTGCCAGAGAAAGTACAACATAATACAATTGACATATTCAAAAGAAGGCTAGACATCCAGCTTGGGGAGGGTGAAGTAATATAGAAGAAAATAACATTAAAATATTTATGCATCAGGAGTCTATAATATAAATGTTTATGCATCAGGAGTCTATAATGTTTATGCATCAGGAGTCTATAATGTTTATGCATCAGGAGTCTATAATATTTATGCATCAGGAGTCTATAATGTTTATGCATCAGGAGTCTATAATGTTTATGCATCAGGAGTCTATAATGTTTATGCATCAGGAGTCTATAATATTTATGCATCAGGAGTCTATAATGTTTATGCATCAGGAGTCTATAATATTTATGCATCAGGAGTCTATAATGTTTATGCATCAGGAGTCTATAATGTTTATGCATCAGGAGTCTATAATGTTTATGCATCAGGAGTCTATAATGTTTATGCATCAGGAGTCTATAATGTTTATGCATCAGGAGTCTATAATGTTTATGCATCAGGAGTCTATAATATTTATGCATCAGGAGTCTATAATGTTTATGCATCACTATGAATTTCCCAGTTGAAATGTTCTCATTCTTCTGGGGGCCTTGTTTCCCTAACTAAATGTTCTCATTCTTCTGGGGGCCTTGTTTCCCTAACTAAATGTTCTCATTCTTCTGGGGGCCTTGTTTCCCTAACTAAATGTTCTCATTCTTCTGGGGGCCTTGTTTCCCTAACTAAATGTTCTCATTCTTCTGGGGGCCTTGTTTCCCTAACTAAATGTTCTCATTCTTCTGGGGGCCTTGTTTCCCTAACTAAATGTTCTCATTCTTCTGGGGGCCTTGTTTCCCTAACTAAATGTTCTCATTCTTCTGGGGGCCTTGTTTCCCTAACTAAATGTTCTCATTCTTCTGGGGGCCTTGTTTCCCTAACTAAATGTTGTCATTCTTCTGGGGGCCTTGTTTCCCTAACTAAATGTTCTCATTCTTCTGGGGGCCTTGTTTCCCTAACTAAATGTTCTCATTCTTCTGGGGGCCTTGTTTCCCTAACTAAATGTTCTCATTCTTCTGGGGGCCTTGTTTCCCTAACTAAATGTTCTCATTCTGCTGGGGGCCTTGTTTCCCCAACTTAATTATCTCATTCTGCTGGGGGCCTTGTTCCCCCAACTTAATTATCTCATTCTGCTGGGGCCTTGTTTCCCTAACTAAATGTTCTCATTCTTCTGGGGGCCTTGTTTCCCTAACTAAATGTTCTCATTCTTCTGGGGGCCTTGTTTCCCTAACTAAATGTCACGCTGACCCAAGGTCGGAGGGAGAGGTGAGTGGGGAGAGTAATAATAATAATAATAATAATAATAATAGTTCTTAAAGCTAGCGCATGCGCCAGCTAAGGATAACCCAATAAGGCCGATTAGGCGTATTTCCATTGGGGTCCTGTACTACTACCCCATCCCCTTGCTCATAAGGGCCGGTAACGACTCAGTGCTTGTGAAAAACCTTTAATGCGCCGAGCGTGGGCACTATCCTGGGCCTTCTGGGTGGAAGTCCATGACGCTAGTCACTACACCAGCGAGCCTTCTGCTTTGCCATCCTTGCCTTCCACTTTGTAGCAAATTCTATGTTAGCATTCAGTCCGGACTGCCTAGTAGGGACCGCAAGGTCTGTACAGTCTGTGTATCTATGAAACTCTATGTAACTCACACTCGTATACTGTACATATCATTATAGCGTCATTAACCTTCGGCAACCTACCAATGTCCGGTATAGGGGTGAGGGGTGTCACTGCGGTATAATTGATAATGACGTTAACGTGACGGCCATAGTTGTGTTGTTGGGCTCAGTGATGTGGTTAGTTTATATTGATGAGACATTGATGCTGTTAGAGGGCATATTCATTACTGAGCTAAATGGAAAGTATTTGTTGTAATGCGTTTGTGAATATTTTATTAACTCTTTTAAGACACAGCGTAGGCGGCTCACAAAATTATTAACCTACGTTCACAGAACTTATTGGGTAGATAGGATATGTACCAAGGAAGACATTATTCCATTTACAAGGCGATCGGTAGAGAGAATACCTCTGCCAGCGTAAGCAGAGGTATTCACTCTCCCGAGTGCCCCATTAGTTAGTATTGTAATTACTATTGTGTTGTGTTACATGTCCAACCTACTATTTCTGTACAATAATATACTAATATAAACTATATTTCTGTACAATAATATACTAATATAAACTATATTTCTGTACAATAATATACTAATATAAACTATATTTCTGTACAATAATATACTAATATAAACTATATTTCTGTACAATAATATACTAATATAAACTATATTTCTGTACAATAATATACTAATATAAACTATATTTCTGTACAATAATATACTAATATAAACTATATTTCTGTACAATAATATACTAATATAAACTATATTTCTGTACAATAATATACTAATATAAACTATATTTCTGTACAATAATATACTAATATAAACTATATTTCTGTACAATAATATACTAATATAAACTATATTCTGTACAATAATATACTAATATAAACTATATTTCTGTACAATAATATACTAATATAAACTATATTTCTGTACAATAATATACTAATATAAACTATATTTCTGTACAATAATATACTAATATAAACTATATTTCTGTACAATAATATACTAATATAAACTATATTTCTGTACAATAATATACTAATATAAACTATATTTCTGTACAATAATATACTAATATAAACTATATTTCTGTACAATAATATACTAATATAAACTATATTTCTGTACAATAATATACTAATATAAACTATATTCTGTACAATAAGATAATATACTAATATAAACTATATTTCTGTACAATAATATATATAATATAAACTATATTTCTGTACAATAATATACTAATATAAACTATATTTCTGTACAATAATATACTAATATAAACTATATTTCTGTACAATAATATACTAATATAAACTATATTTCTGTACAATAATATACTAATATAAACTATATTTCTGTACAATAATATACTAATATAAACTATATTTCTGTACAATAATATACTAATATAAACTATATTTCTGTACAATAATATACTAATATAAACTATATTTCTGTACAATAATATACTAATATAAACTATATTTCTGTACAATAATATACTAATATAAACTATATTTCTGTACAATAAATATACTAATATAAACTATATTTCTGTACAATAATATACTAATATAAACTATATTTCTGTACAATAATATACTAATATAAACTATATTTCTGTACAATAATATACTAATATAAACTATATTTCTGTACAATAATATACTAATATAAACTATATTTCTGTACAAATAATATACTAATATAAACTATATTTCTGTACAATAATATACTAATATAAACTATATTTCTGTACAATAATATACTAATATAAACTATATTTCTGTACAATAATATACTAATATAAACTATATTTCTGTACAATAATATACTAATATAAACTATATTTCTGTACAATAATATACTAATATAAACTATATTTCTGTACAATAATATACTAATATAAACTATATTTCTGTACAATAATATACTAATATAAACTATATTTCTGTACAATAATATACTAATATAAACTATATTTCTGTACAATAATATACTAATATAAACTATATTTCTGTACAATAATATACTAATATAAACTATATTTCTGTACAATAATATACTAATATAAACTATATTTCTGTACAATAATATACTAATAAACTATATTTCTGTACAATAATATACTAATATAAACTATATTTCTGTACAATAATATACTAATATAAACTATATTTCTGTACAATAATATACTAATATAAACTATATTTCTGTACAATAATATACTAATATAAACTATATTTCTGTACAATAATATACTAATATAAACTATATTTCTGTACAATAATATACTAATATAAACTATATTTCTGTACAATAATATACTAATATAAACTATATTTCTGTACAATAATATACTAATATAAACTATATTTCTGTACAATATACTAATATAAACTATATTTCTGTACAATATATACTAATATAAACTATATTTCTGTACAATAATATACTAATATAACTATATTTCTGTACAATAATATACTAATATTAAACTATATTTCTGTACAATAATATACTAATATAAACTATATTTCTGTACAATAATATACTAATATAAACTATATTTCTGTACAATAATATACTAATATAAACTATATTTCTGTACAATAATATACTAATATAAACTATATTTCTGTACAATAATATACTAATATAAACTATATTTCTGTACAATAATATACTAATATAAACTATATTTCTGTACAATAATATACTAATATAAACTATATTTCTGTACAATAATATACTAATATAAACTATACTTGTGTACAATAATATACTAATATAAACTATATTTCTGTACAATAATATACTAATATAAACTATATTTCTGTACAATAATATACTAATATAAACTATATTTCTGTACAATAATATACTAATATAACTATATTTCTGTACAATAATATACTAATATAAACTATATTTCTGTACAATAATATACTAATATAAACTATATTTCTGTACAATAATATACTAATATAAACTATATTTCTGTACAATAATATACTAATATAAACTATATTTCTGTACAATAATATACTAATATAAACTATATTTCTGTACAATAATATACTAATATAAACTATATTTCTGTACAATAATATACTAATATAAACTATATTTCTGTACAATAATATACTAATATAAACTATATTTCTGTACAATAATATACTAATATAAACTATATTTCTGTACAATAATATACTAATATAAACTATATTTCTGTACAATAATATACTAATATAAACTATATTTCTGTACAATAATATACTAATATAAACTATATTTCTGTACAATAATATACTAATATAAACTATATTTCTGTACAATAATATACTAATATAAAACTATATTTCTGTACAATAATATACTAATATAAACTATATTTCTGTACAATAATATACTAATATAAACTATATTTCTGTACAATAATATACTAATATAAACTATATTTCTGTACAATAATATACTAATATAAACTATATTTCTGTACAATAATATACTAATATAAACTATATTTCTGTACAATAATATACTAATATAAACTATATTTCTGTACAATAATATACTAATATAAACTATATTTCTGTACAATAATATACTAATATAAACTATATTTCTGTACAATAATATACTAATATAAACTATATTTCTGTACAATAATATACTAATATAAACTATATTTCTGTACAATAATATACTAATATAAACTATATTTCTGTACAATAATATACTAAATAAACTTATTTCTGTACAATAATATACTAATATAAACTATATTTCTGTACAATAATATACTAATATAAACTATTTCTGTACAATATATACTAATATAAACTATATTTCTGTACAATAATATACTAATATAAACTATATTTCTGTACAATAATATACTAATATAACTATATTTCTGTACAATAATATACTAATATAAACTATATTCTGTACAATAATATACTAATATAAACTATATTTCTGTACAATAATATACTAATATAAACTATATTTCTGTACAATAATATACTAATATAAACTATATTTCTGTACAATAATATACTAATATAAACTATATTTCTGTACAATAATATACTAATATAAACTATATTTCTGTACAATAATATACTAATATAAACTATATTTCTGTACAATAATATACTAATATAAACTATATTCTGTACAATAATATACTAATATAAACTATATTTCTGTACAATAATATACTAATATAAACTATATTTCTGTACAATAATATACTAATAATATAAACTATATTTCTGTACAATAATATACTAATATAAACTATATTTCTGTACAATAATATACTAATATAAACTATATTTCTGTACAATAATATACTAATATAAACTATAATTCTGTATAATAATATACTAAAATAAACTATATTTGTGTACAATAATATACTAATATAAACTATATTTCTGTACAATAATATACTAATATAACTATATTTCTGTACAATAATATACTAATATAAACTATATTCCTGTACAATAATATACTAATATAAACTATATTTCTGTACAATATACTAATATAAACTATATTTCTGTACAATAATATACTAATATAAACTATATTTCTGTACAATAATATACTAATATAAACTATATTTCTGTACAATAATATACTAATATAAACTATATTTCTGTACAATAATATACTAATATAAACTATATTACTGTACAATAATATACTAATATAAAACTATATTTCTGTACAATAATATACTAATATAAACTATATTTCTGTACAATAATATACTAATATAAACTATATTTCTGTACAATAATATACTAATATAAACTATATTTCTGTACAATAATACTAATATAAACTATATTTCTGTACAATAATATACTAATATAAACTATATTTCTGTACAATAATATACTAATATATAAACTATATTTCTGTACAATAATATACTAATATAAACTATATTTCTGTACAATAATATACTAATATAAACTATATTTCTGTACAATAATATACTAATATAAACTATATTTCTGTACAATAATATACTAATATAAACTATATTCGTATATCTGTTCTATGAATAAGTTCCTCCAGTCAATAAACCTCTGTACCGGAAATGTTCTACAGTTTATTCACTATAAGGAGCCCAGAAATCCAGACTCCTAACCTCGGTAACTCAAGAACTCGTCCCAGATGATAGAAAAATTAGCTTGATTTCAGTAGTAGATGTTTAGTTATAGAGGTATAGTGGTCTAGATGTTTGCCATACAGGAATGAATACGGTATAGTGAAGACTATGTATGTCACGGTATTTTAAAAACAATGCGTCATAGTTTACGAAAAGGATTAAGGAGAGATGGGTCGTTTTTCTGGTCCCCCTTCTCCCTCACGTTTAGCCCTATTAGTTTTCAGGTTATAAGACGTTCGGTCCATTAGTTTGGCGATTTTAAGAACTTTCACCCCATTTTTGTGTCCGTATAAGGACCTTTCATGCCATTTAGGTGTCGATTTTTTCCTGGCGAGCGATAGTGAACCTATATTTTTTATGAGGATGTTGCCTTTGGCCGGGACATTTTTCTACCGAAAAATGTACAAATTAATCTCAGTGTGTCCTAGGTTTTTTCTTTTCAAGATTGATGGAGGTCTATAGGGAGGAAACTAAAAATATAATAACAATATTAATAAAAAGTCAAATATATAAACCCATCCGCCATTAATGTGTTGATAATAGTTGTGCTAAAACTAAATATTTTATATTTATGAGGCCTTGATGCTGATCCCTGGTATAGTAATTACTGGGAAGCCTTGATGCTGATCCCTGGTATAGTCATTACTGGGAAGCCTTGATGCTGATCCCTGGTATAGTAATTACTGGGAAGCCTTGATGCTGATCCCTGGTATAGTCATTACTGGGAAGCCTTGATGCTGATCCCTGGTATAGTCATTACTGGGAAACCTTGATGCTGATCCCTGGTATAGTCATTACTGGGAAGCCTTGATGCTGATCCCTGGTATAGTCATTACTGGGAAACCTTGATGCTGATCCCTGGTATAGTCATTACTGGGAAGCCTTGATGCTGATCCCTGGTATAGTCATTACTGGGAAACCTTGATGCTGATCCCTGGTATAGTCATTACTGGGAAGCCTTGATGCTGATCCCTGGTATAGTCATTACTGGGAAGCCTTGATGCTGATCCCTGGTATAGTCATTACTGGGAAGCCTTGATGCTGATCCCTGGTATAGTCATTACTGGGAAGCCTTGATGCTGATCCCTGGTATAGTCATTACTGGGAAACCTTGATGCTGATCCCTGGTATAGTCATTACTGGGAAGCCTTGATGCTGATCCCTGGTATAGTCATTACTGGGAAGCCTTGATGCTGATCCCTGGTATAGTCATTACTGGGAAGCCTTGATGCTGATCCCTGGTATAGTCATTACTGGGAAGCCTTGATGCTGATCCCTGGTATAGTCATTACTGGGAAGCCTTGATGCTGATCCCTGGTATAGTCATTACTGGGAAGCCTTGATGCTGATCCCTGGTATAGTCATTACTGGGAAGCCTTGATGCTGATCCCTGGTATAGTCATTACTGGGAAGCCTTGATGCTGATCCCTGGTATAGTCATTACTGGGAAGCCTTGATGCTGATCCCTGGTATAGTCATTACTGGGAAGCCTTGATGCTGATCCCTGGTATAGTCATTACTGGGAAGCCTTGATGCTGATCCCTGGTATAGTCATTACTGGGAAGCCTTGATGCTGATCCCTGGTATAGTCATTACTGGGAAGCCTTGATGCTGATCCCTGGTATAGTCATTACTGGGAAGCCTTGATGCTGATCCCTGGTATAGTCATTACTGGGAAGCCTTGATGCTGATCCCTGGTATAGTCATTACTGGGAAGCCTTGATGCTGATCCCTGGTATAGTCATTACTGGGAAGCCTTGATGCTGATCCCTGGTATAGTCATTACTGGGAAGCCTTGATGCTGATCCCTGGTATAGTCATTACTGGGAAGCCTTGATGCTGATCCCTGGTATAGTCATTACTGGGAAGCCTTGATGCTGATCCCTGGTATAGTCATTACTGGTAAACCTTTATAATGATTCGGGTAATAATGTCTGGAATGTATATTAATACTTTTAATGAACGGTTTCGCTTTCATTAATGATCTATAATTCTTTATAGATGCCTAACACCTTTTTAGCATGTTAATGTGTTCCCTAGACCTCCATCAAGTTTAAAATTTCACCCCTTAGACCCCCTTTCAAGATACATTTTTACATTTTTCGGTAGAAAAAATTTCCGGCCGAAGGCCGGTTCCTCTTAATTCCAGGCTCGCTATCGTTCGCCAGGAAAAAATCGACACCTAAATGGCACAAAAGATCTTAAAATTGACAGAGAAAAATGGTGAAAGCTCTTAAAATCGCCAAACTAATGGGGCTAAGCCTGAGGGAGAAGGTTTGTTCAGAAATGTCCGTTAATGTGATGGAAATAGTTGCGGTAACACTAGAGGAGTTGTTATATATTGATGAGGCCTTGATGTTGATCTCTGGTATATTCATTACTGGGGGACGGAAGGGGTTTGTTGGAACGGGAGATGGGCCGTTTTGCTGGTCCAATTTCTTCCTCATGTTTATCCCCATTAATATTGAGATTTTAAGATGTTTGGCCCAGTAGTTTGTCGATTTTTTTTTTTTTTTTTTTTCTATGTGATTGAGGGAGGCAAAAGGCATAACTGCCTATAGCGAGTGCCTCCCCCATAGTTGAAAGAGTGACAGGGCCAAAATCAAGGGACGTTCGAGCCAAAATGCCTGGACACACAGAGTTTGAAGCAATTTAAGTCATAGGAAGAGGGAAAGACTGATTCTGGGAGAGAGTTCCAGAGCTCATCTGTTGAGTAGAAGAAAGTTTGAGAGTAACGTTTCACTCTTGGGTTGGAGAGTTGCACAGAGTAGGGTGGGATTGAGTTGCAAGACGGGTACCATGTGCCCTACGTAAAGGAGGTGGTATGCACTGGGATAGCTCTGAGGAACACTGATTATTATAGTAGCGATAGAATAGCGAGAGAGATGCAACATTGCGGCGGAGAGAGAGAGATTGCAGAGAGTTGGTGAGTGGATGGGAGTTAATGATACGAAAGGCCTTCCTTTCAACTTTGTCTAGGAGAGCGGTGTGAGAGGAACCTCCCCACACATGTGAACAATACTCAATACAAGGGCGCACTATGCCCCTGTACAGAGCAAGAAGCTGTGCAGGGGAAAAGAATCCCAAAGGCGGTTGAGCACACCCAGCTTCTGGGAGGCTGCCTTAGCAAGACTGGTAATATGGTCCTTCCTATCGCCCCATTTCGATGTCAATAATAATACCTTTTGTTCCCTTTAGGTGTTGATTTTTTTCCTGGCGAGCGATAGCGAGCCTGTAATTGTGGAGGAACCGGCCTTCGGCCGTTACATTTTTCTATCGAAAAATGTACAAATTAATCTCGAATGGGGGATCTAATTTGGTGTCTTTTATGTTTGATGGAGGTCTAGGGAGGAAACTAAATCATAAATTAATATACTGTATACATAAATAGACCCCCACAATAACTACTATCCCCTTAATGCCTTTGTAATGATTATAGTAATTATGTCTGGAATGTATATTAATACTTTTAACAAACAGTGTCTCTTACATTAACGATAAACACCCTATAGATGCCTAACAAATTATTAACATGATATATTGCATCAGAAGACTGTAATTTAAGAGGAACCTGGCCGGGAAATTTTTCTACCGAAAAATGTAGGGGGTGTAATTTTAGATTTATGAACAAATATGAATAGAAATGAAATTATAATACAGTACATAACACTCAAATACTTATATCATTATAATACAGTACATAACACTCTAATACTTATATCATTATAATACAGTACATAACACTCAAATACTTATATCATTATAATACAGTACATAACACTCAAATACTTATATCATTATAATACAGTACATAACACTCAAATACTTATATCATTATAATACAGTACATAACACTCAATAACTTATATCATTATAATACAGAACACTCAATACTTATATCATTATAATACAGAACCACTCAAATACTTATATCATTATAATACAGTACATAACACTCAAATACTTATATCATTATAATACAGTACATAACACTCAAATACTTATATCATTATAATACAGTACATAACACTCAAATACTTATATCATTATAATACAGTACATAACACTCAAATACTTATATCATTATAATACAGTACATAACACTCAAATACTTATATCATTATAATTCAGTACATAACACTCAAATACTTATATCATTATAATACAGTACATAACACTCAAATACTTATATCATTATAATACAGTACATACACTCAAATACTTATATCATTATAATACAGTACATAACACTCAAATACTTATATCATTATAATACAGTACATAACACTCAAATACTTATATCATTATAATACAGTACATACCACTCAAATACTTATATCATTATAATACAGTACATAACACTCAAATACTTATATCATTATAATACAGTACATAACACTCAAATACTTATATCATTATAATACAGTACATAACACTCAATACTTATATCATTATAATACAGTACATAACACTCAAATACTTATATCATTATAATACAGTACATAACACTCAAATACTTATATCATTATAATACAGTACATAACACTCAAATACTTATATCATTATAATACAGTACATAACACTCAAATACTTATATCATTATAATACAGTACATAACACTCAAATACTTATATCATTATAATACAGTACATAACACTCAATACTTATATCATTATAATACAGTACATAACACTCAAATACTTATATCATTATAATACAGTACATAACACTCAAATACTTATATCATTATAATACAGTACATAACACTCAAATACTTATATCATTATAATACAGTACATAACACTCAAATACTTATATCATTATAATACAGTACATACACTCAAATACTTATATCATTATAATACAGTACATAACACTCAATACTTATATCATTATAATACAGTACATAACACTCAAATACTTATATCATTATAATACAGTACATAACACTCAAATACTTATATCATTTTGATATTTTTGTGACATGACCCAGCCAGGGCTCGAACCTAGGCCAATAGTGCAGCACTCCAACACCTTAACCACTAGACCACCGAGGAGCTTAAAAGTAATGGCTTCATTTTGAATTAATTCCATCCACCACCACCCGCTCCGACTCGTAGTCACGTAGCTTGATGCCATACATACATACACCTCACACACACACACACACACACACACACACACACACACACACACACACACACACACACTAGCAACTAAGTACTAGAGTAGGATACTTGTCATCTGGAGTACAATTAAAACCGCTGTAACACGAGCGATATTTCCGTCAATTTTCCATAAACAAGTTTTGTCTAGTTATATTTCAGGGCTTGTTCGTACTGATATCGGTAACTAGACTGAAGGTAGAGTATGTTAGGCGGTTGAACTATGATAAAGTGTAAATTTTGAAGCTGCCAGACCATAATTACCCGTAAATATTGCTCGAAAAACGGCTCGTGTGACTACGGCTTAAGGCCTCTCTTTATCATATATACTGTTTTTTTTTTTTTTTTTTTTTTTTTTTTTTTATGTGATTGAGGGAGGCAAAAGGCATAAATGCCTATAGCGAGTGCCTCCCCCATAGTTGAAAGAGTGACAGGGCCAAAATCAAGGGACGTTCGAGCCAAAATGCCTGGACACACAGAGTTTGAAGCAATTTAAGTCATAGGAAGAGGGAAAGACTGATTCTGGGAGAGAGTTCCAGAGCTCAGCTGTTGAGTAGAAGAAAGTTTGAGAGTAACGTTTCACTCTTGGGTTGGAGAGTTGCACAGAGTAGGGGTGGGATTGAGTTGCAAGACGGGTACCACGTGCCCTACGTAAAGGAGGTGGTATGCATTGGGATAGCTCTGAGGAACACTGATTATTATAGTAGCGATAGAATAGCGAGAGAGATGCAACATTGCGGCGGAGAGAGAGAGATTGCAGAGAGTTGGTGAGTGGACGGGAGTTAATGATACGAAAGGCCTTCCTTTCAACCTTGTCCAGGAGAGCGGTGTGAGAGGAACCTCCCCACACATGTGAACAATACTCAATACAAGGGCGCACTATGCCCCTGTACAGAGCAAGAAGCTGTGCAGGGGAAAAGAACCCCCTAAGGCGGTTGAGCACACCCAGCTTCTGGGAGGCTGCCTTAGCAAGACTGGTAATATGGTCCTTCCAAATGAGAGCAGTAGAAAAAGAGACACCAAGAATATTGAGAGAAGATGAAGGGTTGATTTTTGTATTGTTGAAGAATAAGGGATAGTCCGCTGGGAGATCCTGACGGGTAGATAGATGGAGAAATTGGGTTTTGGAAGCATTAAAGTTAACAAGGTTTTCTCTGCCCCAATTGGAAATGGTATTTAGATCAGAATTTAAGAGTTCTATGGCTTCATTACGTTTGTCGTTGAGGGATTGCTGGCTGGGGCGTTCTGAAAAACTAATGGAGTAGTGTAAGGTTGAGTCATCTGCGTATGAATGGATGGGAATTAAGGTACAGTTAAGGAGATCATTTAAAAAAATTAGAAAGAGAATAGGAGATAGGACAGAGCCCTGAGGAACACCAGAGTTTATAGAGTGATGAAGTGAACAATGGCCGTCCACAACCGTGGCTATGGAACGGCCGGAAAGGAAATTAGAGACAAAGGCACAGATGGAGGGATAGAAACCGAAGGAGGGTAGTTTAGAAATTAAAGATTTATGCCAGACTCTATCGAAGGCTTTCGATATGTCTAGTGTAATAGAAAAAGTCTCACCGAAGTCCCGAAAGGAGGATGACCAAGAGTTAGTAAGATATGAAAGAAGATCACCAGTAGAGCGACCCTTAAGGAAGCCATACTGGCGATCTGAAAGCAGATTATGAGAAGAGAAATGCTTAAGAAATTTGGAAGCAAGAATAGTTTCAAAAACTTTAGAAAGACAAGAGATAAGAGCAATTGGACGATAGTGGGAGGGTTGAGAGCGGTCACCCTTCTTTGGGACAGGTTGAATGTGAGCAAACTTCCAGCATGAAGGGAAGACGTTAGAGGATAGACAGAGACGAAAGAGTTTGCCTAGGCAGGGAGTCAGCACGGAAGCACAGTTTTTGAGAACAACAGGAGGAACACCGTCCGGACCGTACGCCTTATTAGTGTTAAGCCCAGAGAGGGTAGAAAGTACATCTTTAGAAGAGATTAGGATATTAGGCATAAGTAAGAGAGAGGAGGGCGGAGAGGGAGGAATAGCACCGGAATCATCCAAGGTGGAGTTTCTAGCAAAATTTGAGCGAAGAGTTTAGCTTTGTCAGAGGAAGAAGTGATGGTTGTGCCATCAGAGTGGGAAAGGGGAGGGAAAGACGAGGAAGAGAAATTGTTGGAGAGGTTTTTGGCTAGATGCCAGAAAGCTTGGGTAGAGCTAGAGTTGGATAGTTCAGTGCATTTATTATTGATGAAAGAGTGTTTGGCAAGTCGAAGAACAGATTTGGCTTGATTCCGGGCAGAAACATATGAAGAATGAGAGTCTTGAGTTTTAAGGCGTCGGTACCGTTTGAATGCTTCCTCCTTATTGCGGACAGCAGTAGAACAGGCGTGAGTAAACCAAGATTTTTTAGCATTAGTCTGAGAGAAAGAGAATGGAATGTATGCTTCCATGCCCAACAGGATTACCTCGGTAATGCGTTCAGCACTCTCCGAGGGTCCTCTGCCATGGAAGCAGAAATCATTCCATGGGAAATCAAAGAAGTACTGCCGAAGAGCCTCCCAGTCGGCAGCGCCAAAGTGCCACAAGCGCCGCCGGCTAGGAGGATCGGGTGGCCGTACTGGAGAGATAGGACAGGTGACAGAGATAAGTTTATGGTCGGAGGAGCCCAAAGGAGAGAAAAGATCGACAGTATAAGAAGAAGGGTTAGAAGTTAGAAACAGGTCAAGAATGTTGGGCCGATCTCCGATGCGATCCGGGATACGGGTTGGTTGCTGAACTAACTGCTCTAGGTCATTTAGGATAGAAAAGACGTAGGCTTGTTCACCAGGTGGATCAGTAGTGTGAGAGGAGAGCCATTGGCGGTGGTGAACGTTGAAATCTCCTAAGATGGAGATTTCTGAGAAAGGAGAAATGGATAGAATGTGTTCCACTGTAGAGTTTAGATAGTCAAAGAATTTGGGAAAGTTGGTAGAGTTAGGGGAAAGATAGACAGCACAGAAATATTTAGTAAGAGAATGACAGGAAAGTTTGAGCCATAAAGTTGAGAATTCAGAGGAGTCGAAATCGGGAACACGAGAGCAAGTGAGTTTGTTGTGCACATATGCACAACATCCGCCCTTGGCTTTGAAACTAGGATAGAGAAAGTAGGAGGATACAGAGAAGGGGTTGCTGGATGTTGCTACAGACACCTGAGTTTCGGTGAGGAAGAGAAGATCAGGTTTATAGGAGGAGAGATGGTGCTCAACAGAGTGAAAGTTAGAGGAAAGTCCGCGAATGTTGCAGAAATTAATAGAAAGAGTAACAGGCCGAGGTCCAGGTAATTGTGTGGGGTCGTCAGGGGATGGTCGGTCGGGTGAGGGGGCATTTATGGTTCCCCCCCCCCCCCCCAGGGGACTCCGAGGCTGGGCTAGGATTCATCATTTTGTTTTGTTTTAATTTTGGTGTGGAGGAATGAAGTGTGGTGTGCATGTTTAGTGTAGTGAAGTGGATAGGAGGAGGAGGTGTTTGTGAGAGCTAGCTGGATTGCTCTCAGTGTAAATGAGGCACAAAGAAAATCAGTAAGAGAGGCCAAGCAAATGAAACAGGAGTTCCAGCGACTCTTTATCACATGCCTATAACCTCACCTGGGTCTAACCCTGATCGATTGGTGCCTACAATCTCCCCACAATAATGCCGGAAACCTGTAACGCTTATTATTACTTGTTAACATGTTTAAATAATACAAATATACGACAAAATCAGCAAACTGTTAATGTGAAATTTCAAATTAGTTCTCGTATTTTAGGAATTATAAAGGGCATATGATGCTAAAAAACATTAATGAAAGTGTGTCAAAGTAAAAGTTAAATCATTAGTGTGATTAGTCGATGCAGCCAAATGATGTATGTATGTGATAAATGAATAAACTAGTTTTTGCTCAAGGGCGGTGTCACACGAGCGATTATTCCGTCATGTTTAGCCCCATTAGTTTTGAGATTATAAGACGTTCGGCCTATTATTTTGACGATTTTAACACTTTTACCCCATTTCGTTGTCAATTTTAAGACCTTTTGTGCCATTTAGGTATCGATTTTATCCTGGCGAGCGATAGCGAGCCTGTAATTATAAGAGGAACTGGCCTTCAGACGGGACAGTTTTCTACCGAAAAAGGTGTATAAATTATCTTGAAGGGGGGACTAGAGGATGTTTTTTTAAAGCTCGATGGAGGTCTAGCGACGACACTAAAATGAATATATAGATTAATAGACCAAAACAAAATAACCACTATCCCCTTATTGAAAGTGCGTCAAAGTAAAAGTTGAATCATTAGTGTGATTAGTCGATGCAGCCAAATGATAAATGCATAAGCTAGATTCTGCTCCAGGGCGGTGTCATACGAGCGATTATTCAGTCAACTTTTACGAGCAATTGTTGTCTGGTAGCTTGGAAATATAAGGTCCATAGGAATTTAAGGGGAGGCAGACCGTATTTCTGGACCACCTTCTTCCTAATGTTTAGCCCCGCTAGTTTTGAGATTATTAGACGTTCGGCCCATTAGTTTGGCGATTTTAACACCTTTCGCCCCATTTCGTTGTCAATTTTAAGACCTTTCGTGCCATTTAGGTGTCTATTATATCCTGGTGAGCGATAGCGAGCCTGCAATTTTTAGAGGAACCGGCCTACGGCCGGGACATTTTCCTACCGACAAATTTGCAAATTTATCTTGAAGGGGGGTCTAGGGGGTGTTTTTCTAAGCTTAGTGGAGGTCTAGGGAGGAAACTAAAAAAAAAATATGTGAATAAATGAATTAGTGGACCAAACAAGCGGCCAGCCTCCCCTTAGCTACCTAACGTAACCTACCGTTGACCTTGTTGTTGTTGCCAATGAGAAAGAACCTCAAAATTGTATGAGAACAAACTTGCTCATAGAAAATTGCCGGTAAATCCGTTCCTGTGACACTGCCTTAACGGGACATGGGTCGGTTTTCTGGTCCCCTTCCTCTCTCATGTTTAGCCCCATTATTTTCAGATTTAATGACGTTTTGCCCATTAGTTCGGCGATTGTAAGACCTTTCGCCCCATATTTTTGTCAATGCTAAGACTTTTCGTGTCATTTAGGCGTCAATTTTTTCCTGGCGAGCGATAGCGAGCCTGAAATTTAAGATAAACCGGTCGTAGTTTTCTATCGAGAAATATACAAATTTATCTTGGAGGGTCTTTTTTTTGTTAACTTGATGGAGGTATAGGGAGGACACTAATAATATATTAAAAAGATACATAAATGATCAAATAAAAGCGATCCATC
>CM064533.1:11800206-11812706 GCA_032716605.1 Paralithodes platypus | reverse complement strand
ATATGATCACCGAACTGCAATAAAGATGGTACACACAAACAGCGCTCCCCACCTTTTCTATTCAAATTAGAACAAACCATTAACCCCTTCAGTACTGGTGGCATCCTTTTAATTATATTTTGCCAACTATTAGACGATTTTATTCAACTTAAGAATGACGTTTACCGATTAGAAGGCCACAATCGCTACATACTATTTCAATACATCCATTTAGATACTATATATTCTTCCTAAGCTTCATAATATCGTCTAAATGCAGCTGGAAAGAAACTGCCTCGAAGCTCCCAGACATGCCCCCACTGCCCCACTCAACAGTGCCATTTCCATCAAGTTGATTAAGACCATTTGCACATAAGGAGCAGACCCAGAGCAATCCCTTGCCTGGATGGCAGTTCCATAACTGTTTTGCTATTTTCTTTACGCTCGTGAGGGCCTTGGTTGGAAGCATACCAAGCACAGGAATTTTCTGAAGATAGGAACCAGTGGTCCACTGCTACAGAAGCTGATAGCACCACCAACTTGGTGGACGGTGTGATCGCCACCATTCCTATGCCATAATACACAATTGGATAAGATATAAGTTAGTGTAGGGTGTGTAGTGCTTGTATGTGTTTTTTTTTTTTTTTTTTTTGTAGCAAAGCAAGAGTGTGTGTCTTAAGATCAAGCTAGAATTGCTTTTTGTGTAAGTGAGAGACAGAGAAGAAAAAAAACGGCAATGGAGCCCAGGTGGTGAAACAGGATGTCTAGCAACACTTATACTCCACCTAAGGCTCTCTTCGAGAGTACTTTCCTGAGCGACTGGTGCTTACAACCATACTTAAGTAAATACACTTTATAAACCATGCATATGTATTGCGTTATAATCTTAATTCTCCCAGTAATATATGGACCTACTGCACTATCTAAAATGGTTAATCGAGTATTGTAAGAAGAAGAAGCCTGAAATAATGTCAGATACTCGACATTGAAATACCCTAATTCCAAAATAGCCCCAAATTTGTCGCTGCTGGCATTTCACTTTGTAATTTGTTCGTGGGTGTCAGTGTGTGTATAGCGGCGGGCGGGTGTAGACGTCGCCTCTCCGCCGTCAATTAGGCCAATGTAGTGCAGGTTTACGCTGTGCAATTGGCTGGGGGTTTTATCTTGGCCAGGCTGGAAATTTGTCTGCGGAGTTTAGTGAGGGGGCATGACTTGAGGAAATTAAAGTTCTCTGCTCTCTCTTGTGTGTGCGTGTTTTCTTTCTTGCTCTCGTTCTTCCACTCTCTCTCTCTCTTGCTCTCGCTCTCTCTCTCTCTCTCTCTCTCTGTCAGATAGATAGAACTTTGTATTATACTATCCTTGTCTTCCACTTTCTTTTACTTTGTGTTCTGCTAGGTCAATTATAATTCAGTCTTGACCCCCTCGTGTAGACCGTATGTGTGGTCAGAGTATACAGTATAGTAAATCCATATGTAACTTTGTAAATATCTTCCTCTTTTATTTCATCGGAGTCAAACTAGAATTAACTCACTTTGCTTGACACTACCACTACAAGATAACCCGTTCAGTACCGGTCATCTCACTCTCAATATACTCTGACAATTATTAGACGGTTTTATTCAGCTTAGGAAGGACTTGTACCCATGACAAGGTTACAAGCTCTCTTAATAAATCTGTTTACCTATTATATCCTTCCTAAGCTTCATAATGTCGTTTAAGGGGGGGATGGGCTCATTTATTTGCTCATTTATGTATCTTGTTAATATTATTTTAGTTTCCTTCCTAGACCTCCATCAAGCTTTAAAAAACACGCCTCCAAGACCCTCCTTCAAGATAAATATGTAAACTTTTCGATAAAAAAAAAATCCGGCCGAAGGCCGGTTCTTTATAATATACAGGCTCGCTATCGCTCGCCAGGAAAATATCAACACTTAAATGACATGAATAGTCTTAACATTGACAAAGAAATGGGGCGCAAGGTTTTAAAATCGCCAAACTAATGGGCCGAACGTCTTAAATTCTGTAAACTTATGGGTATAAACATAAGGAAGAGGGGGACCAGAATATAAACATAAGGAAGAGGGGGACCAGAATATAAACATAAGGAAGAGGGGGACCAGAATATAAACATAAGGAAGAGGGGGACCAGAAGGAAGAAACATAAGGAAGAGGGGGACCAGAATATAAACATAAGGAAGGGGACCAGAATATAAACATAAGGAAGAGGGGACCAGAATATAAACATATAAGGAAGAGGGGGACCAAGAATATAAACATAAGGAAAGAGGGGGACCAGAATATAAACATAAGGAAGAGGGGGACCAGAATATAAACATAAGGAAGAGGGGGACCAGAATATAAACATAAGGAAGAGGGGGACCAGAATATAAACATAAGGAAGAGGGGGACCAGAATATAAACATAAGGAAGAGGGGGACCAGAATAATCTAAATAGGAAATAGGTCGCCGGTCTAGAAGGGGCTAATTACGGTGCCCCCTATTTTGAGTCATATTGAATTGGTTTACATGACTCACGAACAACTGTTGTCAACTCTTGGTACAGTCACTCATAGCAAATCGTGGGCCTCTCATTATATATATATATATATATATTTATTTGTGCACGTATAATATACGTGCATAAATAACTACATAAATGTAGAAATTTATCTGGAAGTGTGATCGTGTGTGTGTGTGTGTGTGTGTGTGTGTGTGAGGTAAAAAACAAACCCTTGAATACATACAGTATATGTATTCAAGGGTTTGTTTTTTGTCTCTTTAGTTTGCTCTTTAGACCTCCATCAAGTTTAAACACACACACACACACACACACACACAGACAGACAGACAGACAGACACTTACTTCGAGATAAATGTGTAAATATTGTGGTAGCAAAAATGTCGTGCCCTTTAAGTGTCAACTTGTTTTTCTGGTGATCGACAGCGAGCCTGCAATTGAGGAGGAACCCTTCCGCTGGACACATTTTCTGGTGATCGACAGCAAGCCTGCAATTGAGGAGGAACCCTTCCGCTGGACACATTTTCTGGTGATCGACAGCGAGCCTGCAATTGAGGAGGAACCCTTCCGCTGGACACATTTTCTGGTGATCGACAGCGAGCCTGCAATTGAGGAGGAACCCTTTCGCTGGACACATTTTTATTCCGAAAAATACACAAACCTAGGGGATAATTTTAAAAAGTAACGGAGGTCTAGGGAGAAAACTTAAAAGGTGGTGGAGGTCTAGGGAGAAAACTTAAAAGGTGGTGGAGGTCTAGGGAGAAAACTTAAAAGGTGGTGGAGGTCTAGGGAGAAAACTTAAAAGGTGATGGAGGTCTAGGGAGAAAACTTAAAAGGTGGTAGAGGTCTAGGGAAAAAACGTAAAAGGTGGTGGAGGTCTAGGGAGAAAACTTAAAAGGTGGTGGAGGTCTAGGGAGAAAACTTAAAAGGTGGTGAAGGTCTAGCGAGAAAACTTGAAAAATATAAACTTTAAAAACAATACCATCAAATGTAACATGAAATAAAATGATATGCAAACAAAATCATTCTCCCCTTATTAACAAGAAAATACTGAATTAAATAATGTTGTTAATTAAACTCCGATAAAAATGCACGTATCCGCCGGCTTCAATGTATTTAGTGTGGAAGTGGAAATGACTGAAAGAAAAATAAATGTAAATATGTACGACTATATACTGTATAATATAATATGCTCTATTTCTATTTTACGAAAGGCCTCTAGCAATCACAAGGTTATAAATGACCTTACTAAATCTAAATCTCTCTCTCTCTCCCCAAAATATATTTATCGCATAACAAACGACCTAATCTAAAGGTAGCCAGAACATTAACCCTCTCAATATTAACAGCCTCTGTTCTCTTTTCTAGGTAAGTGTGTTACGCAGCAACCTTGTACTCTCCACACAGTAATTAAGTAAGTGAGTGAGTGGATGAGTGCGTGAGTGAGTAGAATAAGTACAAAGGAGTACAAAGGAAATCAAACAACAACAGATCTTGTGACCCCTCTAGGCTGCTTGTCCTCCAAAACACTTGAGGATCAAATGTCCAAACAGTGATTTAGAGTTGGTAAGGGAAAATTGGAAAGGGAACTACTGCCCTGGAACTAATGTCCGTGGCAGGATTAGTAGGGGACAGAGGGGTTAGTAACATAACGCAGTTAGAAGTGATCTTTCGTATATCTGGGAAAAAGAGAGTAAAGTCTTAGTAATATATATATATACGCAATAATCCTTGATGAATCTGCGGGGGAATAAAATAAAGTTATTCATTTACAAACGCAGTCAGTCGCGGGTTTGATGCAAGATATTTGTCTAGTCGAAGTTTAAAAGAATCAACGGTGCTGCAGTCTATATCGTCTCGGGGAACCTCATTACACAAGTTGACAACTCGATTGAAGAAGAAATTCTTAGATTCGTGTGAGTTAAAAGATTTACCAATAATTTTGCGACCGTAAGTGAGTGTGTGGGGGATAATATGGCCAAAGGTTATCTCTTACCACACCAATCGAAATATAAAATTAATCAACATAAATAAAAATAAAGTCTGAGATCGCCTACCTTATGGTATGAACTATGGTAGCCTATCTCTCAGGATGCCCTAACTAAACATTGTATAAATGGCCATATATATCAATGACTTAGCTATAACTAGGGTCCTGGTTTAGTTCAGAGGATTCCGGCTTCGGTAGATAAGGGATATAGGTCAGGACTCCGGGCCGGGCGTGGGAATTGTGGTGGAGGAGATCACGGGACACGTCTCTACCGTTCAAAAGTTTACTAGCGTCTGATCGGAACTTCAATTTCTGACTCTTAAATAAACTATATATATTAATTCGTTACCAAGGGTTCATTCCCTCTTCACGAAATCATCTAATAATTATCAGCATTTAAATTATATAATTATAAAGGTGAACATCGTTTCACAACGATTTAGTGAACATAATATCAAGATATTAACGACCCTAAAGCAAACGGTGGATCGCGTATGCGGTCGCGGGAATATTTAAACTGATCCGCTTTACAGTTCTTCTAAACTTATTTCTACAAGGTTTTATAACTAAATTAACTTGATCAAGGTAATCTTATACAGTACTAAATTACCTAACATTAATTAATCTCTACAATATATACAATCACCGGGTTCTGGTAGGAAATTGTTCACTCCAGTGAGGTTACCCTATCGGAAGGTTGTTGCCAACATTCCCCAGATACCGGTGTAGTCAATTTATTTCTCACAGAGTGAGTGAGTAGAGTAAGTGAGTGAGTAGAGTGAGTAAGTGAGTGAGTAGAGTGAGAAAGTAAGTGAGTGAGTAAGTAAGTGAGTAAGTAAGTAAGTGAGTAGAGTAAGTAAGTGAGTGAGTGAGTGAGTAGAGTAAGTGAGTGAGTAGAGTAGAATGAGTGAGTTGAGTAAGTGAGTGAGTAGAGTAAGTGAGTGAGTAGAGTAAGTGAGTGAGTAGAGTGAGTGAGTTGAGTAAGTGAGTGAGTAGAGTAGAGTAAGTGAGTGAGTGATTAGAGTAGAGTAAGTGAGTGAGTAAATGAGTAAGTAAGTGAGTGAGTAGAGTAGAGTGAGTGAGTTGAGTAAGTGAGTGAGAGAGTAGAGTAAGTGAGTAGAGTAAGTGAGTGAGAGAGTAGAGAGTAAGTGAGTGAGAGTAGAGTGAGTGAGTGAGTGAGTAGAGTAAGTGAGTGAGTAGAGTGAGTAAGTAAGTAAGTGAATGAGTAGAGTAAGTGAGTGAGTGAGTAGAGTAGAGTGAGTGAGTAAGTAAGTGAGTGAGTGAGTAGAGTGAGTAAGTAAGTAAGTGAGTGAGTAGAGTAGAGTGAGTGAGTAGAGTGAGTGAGTAGAGTAAGTGAGTGAGTAAGTGATTAAGTGAGTAAGTGAGTGAGTAGAGTAAGTGAGTGAGTAAGTAAGTGAGTGAGTGAGTAGAGTACAGTAAGTGAGTAGAGTAAAGGATACTTCACACAGTCAAGAATGCGAGCTAGAACCACTAGGAATAGCTGAAAATTTGGATTCTTGGGCCTATTCGCGGTGAAAATCTATGCTCCAAGTGACTCTAGCGATATCCTAGTGATTCCTGGTACACTCCCAGTGACTCCAAACCAGTCCCGGCCGATTGGCCCTGTCCGACAAAATGTTCACCGTGTTTAAGGTTCTCGCCGCGAATCGGACCACTCCCAGTGATTCCCAGTGATTCCCAGTGACTCCCAGTGAGTCCTGGTGATTCTGGTATGAACTGGAACTGAAACCAAAAGCTGTCCGCGAATCAGATACGAAACACTGAGCATCACCAGGACTCACTGGGAGTCACTGGGGAATCACTGGGGATCACTGGGAATCAACTGGAAGTCACTGGGAATGGTCCGATTCGTGGCTAGAACTTTAAACACGGTGAACATTTTGTCGGACAGGCGAATCGGCCGCGAGTGGTTTGGAGTCACTGGGAGTCTAACAGGAATCACTAGGATATCGCTAGAGTCACTAGGAGTCATCGAATTTTCACCGCGAATAGGGCCAGGAATCCGAATTTTCAGCTACTCCTAGTGATTCTAGCTCGCATTCGTGACTGTGTGAAGTACCCTTTAATAAATATATTATTCATATAAACCTGTAATACTTCTCACGTGAAAGTATAATATGCATTATACAGGTAGTTAACTTTTCATGGTCAAACAATATAAATAGGCCTAGTATCAACCTGTGTAAGTACAATTTCCCACAAGACATTGTATTCACCCAGTGATTGTGTGTAGAGAAGGAAATTACGGTAGTTCAGGTAATTAAATAATGTGAACAATGTATGGTCAATGTTACAATACCCTACTTGTAGTCTACACGTTCTGCAACTCCCCTTACCTAACATAACGAGAATGGTGGAGACGTGTTTGGCTTGGTTGTTTAGGGCCCGTTGTAGTCGCCGGTTAATAGTATATAGGGGCTCTTCACAATGGGGTCCATGCCTGGCATACTCGCATCTCATTCCAAACAAATCCCAGTGATGCTCGGTGATTCCCAGTGACTCCTATCTAATTCCCAGTGATACCTATATTACTACTATCGACTCGTATATTACAGTAAAAATCCAAATTTTAAAATTTTCAGTCACTCGCACCTCATTCCTGGTTTTATCCAGGTGATTCCCAGTGATTCCCAGTGACTCCCAGTGATTCGCAGGTACACTCCCAGTGGTTCCTACGGTGTTGTGAGTCCACGGGGAATTGCAGACATTCGTGGTGTATTCCCAGGAATCACCAGGAATCATTACTCCTAGTGATTCTAGCTCGCATTCCTGACTGTGTGATGTACCCTTTAGTGTGTGACTGCATAGAGTAAGTGAGTGAGTGAGTGAGTACAAAGGAGTACAAAGTAAATCAAGCAATAACAGATCTAGTGACCCTTCTAGGCTGCTTGTCCTCCTAAACACTGAGGATCAAGTGTCCAAACAGTGGTTTAGAGTGGGTAAGGGAACATTGGAAAGGGAATTACTGCCCTGGAACTAATGTCCGTGGCAGGATTAGGAAGTTAGTAGGGGACAAATGGGTTAGTAACTGAAGGGGGGATAAAATAAAGTTATTAATTTACAAACGCAGTCAGTCGCGGGTTTGATGCGAGATATTTGTCTAGGCGGAGTTTAAATGAATCAACGGTGATGCAGTCTATAACGTCTCGGGGAAGTCCATTCCACAAGTTGACAACTCGATTGAAGAAGAAATTCTTAGATTAGTGTGAGTTAAAAGATTTACCAATAATTTTACAACCGTTTCTCCGCGTGTAATTAGATTGAACGATAGTGAAGTACTTACTACAGTTCATATTGTCGATGCCTTTGATGATTTTGAACACTTGAATTAAGTCACCTCTTAATCTGCGCTGGGTTAAAGGAAATAGATTTAATTCTCTAAGACGCTCTTCGTATGGTTTGTTCTTTAGGCTAGGTATCATTTTGGTAACTCTACGTTGAACTCGTTCTAGCTTGTTTATATCTTTTTGGTAATAAGGGCACCAGGATTGAACGCAGTATTCCAGAAGAGGGCGGACTAAGGAATTGTAAAGGGTTAGGATAACTTATTTAGATTTATGCTCAAATGACCTGCCTATAATGCCAATTATTTTGTTTGCCTTCTTAACAACTTCTGAACATTGTTGACTCGGTTTTAGGTTACTCGATATTGTTACTCCCAGATCTGTTTATCTGTTTACATTCTTAAGCTGAGTGCCATTCATCGAATAGTTTGCTTTCTCATTTAGGTATCCGACATGTAGTACTTTACATTTATCCGCATTGAAACTCATTTGCCAAATTTGGGCCCAACATGACAATTTATCTAGATTGTGTTGCATATCGTCAACTTGTTCTTTTGAGAGTACGCTATTTGCAATTTTTGTATCGTCAGCAAATTTTGAGATTGTACAGGTGAGACCCTCATCTACAGTATGTCGTTGATGTAATAGAATTGGTCCTAGTACCGATCCCGGGGGTACCCCGCTACTTACATTGGTCCATTTAGATGCCTTCCCGTTTATGACTACCCTTTGCTTTCTGTTGCTGAGCCAATTTTCTATCCATTTCAACACACCGTTTTGTATTCCATGCGCTTTTAGTTTTAGCAGTAAACGTTTGTGGGGAACTTTGTCAAAGGCCTTTTGAAAATCAAGGTATATAATATCTACAGCTTTACTCTCATCGTAGAGGTTGAGGATATCGTGGAAAAAGTCTAAGAGGTTTGTTAAACAGGAACGTTTTTTACGAAAGCCGTGTTGAGTATCTTTAAGTATGTTATTTTCCTCTAAGTGATTTACGAGTCTGTCTCGTATGACCGTTTCTAGCATTTTACATACAACTGAGGTTAAGCTAATTGGATGATAGTTACTGGGTAGGGATTTGCTGCCTTTTTTGAATATCGGTGTTACGTTGGCTAGCTTCCACTGATCAGGCATAGTTCCAGACTGCAAGGATTTATTGAACAGTAATGTCAGTGGTTTGGAGAGCTCATCCTTAGCTTCCTTTAGAACTCTAGGCGAGATTGTATTAGGTCCTGGCGTTTTATTTACCTTGAGTTTATCTAAACAATTAAATACTTCTCTCTCTCTAACGGTGATATTGCTTAGAACATCTGAATTATCAATCTGAATCGGCGATGGTGTAGGGATATCACTGAGGTCTTGTGTTGTAAAAACTGATGCAAAGAAGGTATTGAGGGCATTACTCATTTGTACTTCGTCTTTGGTGTATTCTCCATTTTCATCGACTAACGGTCCAACACTTGAAGTAACTACTTTTTTCTTTCTGATATAACTATAGAATTATTTCGGGTTTGTTTTACTTTGATTCGCAATATGTAACTCTAAGGTCTTTTTACTTTGCTTAATTAACTTTTTGGCTTTGCGTCGTAGCTCTACAAATTTCACCCGTTCTTCGTCATTTTGTGAGGATTTTAATCCATCATTAGCTAAATTTTTAGCAAGCAGGCAGTTTGAAATATCTTTATTCCACCATTTGGGCTTATTATTATGGCCTGGACGCCGTATTTTCGATGGTATGCAGTCCTGCACTGCTTTTAGGTAAGTGGTTTCGAATAACTTCCAAGATGTATTTATGTCGTTATTGTTAATTAAATAGCTCCAGTCAGTTTCTTTAAACATAGCTCTAAGTTTATGGAAGTTTGCTTTCTTGAAATTAGGGACTTTTTCGATGCTACTATTTGGTTCGTTACTAGTAAACTTAAAAGTGAAAGTTATCGTACGATGGTCGCTGTTACTGAATTCATCACCAACATTCAAATTCTCTATTAATTCTTCTTTTGTTGCAAGTACAATGTCAAGAACATTATTACCACGGGTCAGCGTTCGAAACTAATTGATAAAGCGAACTCTCTTGCAAGTTCGTATACAAGTCATGTCTGGAGTGTGAAGTAAGAGTATCGCCCCACTTGGTCCCAGGTAAATTAAAGTCGCCAAAAATTACGGTATCTTGTGAGTTACTTACATCTGCAATTTGTTCGTAAATTTCTCGGTCAGTTTGCACTGATTGAGCTGGAGGTCTGTCTATTAACGCAAGTATTATTTTTGTACCTTTATTATTCTTTATTAGCACAAAAGATGTGTTGACGTTCACAATTTGAGGTTTTGACAAGAGGGTAGGGTTAAGAGTTTCTTTGATATAAAGTAAAACGCCACCTCCATTTCTATTTATTCGGCTTTTCTCAAACATTACATAACCGGGAAGTGAATACTCTGCTAAAAAGTCTCTATCTTCGGTATTGAGCCAAGATTCTGTTATGCCAATCACATCATAATTTTCTGTAAACACTAGCTCCTCTAAATCTGAAAAATGTATTGCGTATGCTACGAGCGTTTGCATAGAAAACCTTTAAATTTGTTATTTTAGATCTCACGGAACGCTATTTAATAATATTTTTGGTTCTTGTCGGATCTACGTTTATGTTCAAGGCTGTCCTCGGTTCTCGCTGTCTTCGGTCCTTATGGCTGGTGGTCCTCGGTTGCCTCTGTGTTTTGCTTGGCGTTGGATGATTTATGTCACTGCTGCTTCTTCTCGGATAGCGTTTTTTGATCCATGGCTGCGGACTGCTTCGTGTAGGAGACGACCCATGCGTGCTGAACCCACAGGGTTTAGATAAGTGCCATCCTTGCGGAACAGAGTAGGCTGGTTGTAGAAGTGTCCCAGAGGTTGATGAATTCAACTTCTTCCTTCAGACACAAATATTTTAGTCGGCTATTTGTGCTGAAGGCCTTGTCGTAGAATTTGTGAGGTGAGTCGATCTTGGGGAGAATGTCTGAGATTATGATATTCCTTGACTTGTCTTTGTAGTGCTGGATCATCTTGCGATATTTCTCCATCAACTCTTCGGATCTGGTGCGCATGATGTCATTTGAAACAGCATGGATGACAAAAAGGGTATTTTCATTTGCATTCTTTGTGGTATCTTCGAAGGCTTCCACAATGTCGTCCAGTCCAGCTCCTGGGATGCAAAATCTTTTTCGTCGATTTGGGACTCTGTAGCAGAACTCTTCGACCTGTCCTCGTAGGATGGAATCCCCAACGAGCCTGGTCTCTTCTGGTTCGTCTTCCACCTCTACCAAGATCTCAAATCTGTTTGACATTGTGACTGGTAGATGAGACCTTTTCTGCGTTGGCTGTGCACCGTTCCTCACTGGTGTAAATCCTGAAACCTGTGGTGGCGGGACTCTGCGTACAGGTCGGGGAGAGGAGTGGTTAGAATGGGGGCGAGGGGTTGGTACTGTTCGTGCTAGCAGGCTTCTTGCACGAGGAGTGGGGGGAGACTAAGGTGAACAGGGCGGCTGTCCTGGTTTGATGTCAGCTCAGGTTCGTCAGAAGCATCTGCTGCAGTGGCTACTGCAGGTGTTGGATTGCTGGCAGATGACGTTGGGGCGGTGGTGGATGCTGGAGTTGAAACAATTGGAGTTAGTGATACTCCAATGTTGAGTTTTACAAACTCTTGGAGTGATTCCAGTTTCCTGGTGAGGGCGTTGATCTTGTTGTGGGCTTCTTCCAATTTTGCTGTCAAATCCTCTCGTTGAATGTTGAAATACGCACAAATAGGTTATCAGCGGTGATAGCCTAACCGAAAATTAAAACATAACAACATTAAATTTGAATACGTAGTGATAGCCGAACCGAAAACAATTAAATTTTATTTAAACAGAAATAGGCCACCAGGGGTGATAGCCTATCCTAACCGAAAATACAAATTATGAAATACCGGTACGCAGAAATAGGCCACCAGCGGTGATAGCCAAACTGAAAATTTAAAAATTGAAGTACGCAGAAATAGGCCACCAGGGATGATAGCCTAGACTAACCGAAAACAAAAATAACAGAAAACAAAAATTATGAAATACCGGTACGCAGAAATAGGCCACCAGCGGTGATAGCCTAACTGAAAATGTAAAAATTGAAGTACGCAGAAATAGGCCACCAGGGATGATAGCCTAGACTAACCGAAAACAAAAATAACCGAAAACAAAATTATGAAATATGCAGAAGTAGGCTACCAGGGGGTGATAACCTACCTAAAAAAGCAAAACAAATATATATATATATATATATATATATATATATATATATATAATAGAATATGTAACTAAATATACAATTCACCAAATAGAGATTATATAAGAATGAAGTGTAACTGCACACATGGGGTTAATATACTGTATCAACAGCTGGCGAGTGAGTGTGTGAGTAGAGTAAGTAAGTAAAGCAAATATGTGAAAAGTAAGTCAATAATTTATTTTACAGTCGTGATTACTAGTAAATTTTCAATAATTTGAATCTTTGAATCCTGGGTGAAGGTCAAATTATTCTAAGTTACAGGCTCGTTATCGCTTGCCCAGTAAAGATAGACACCTGAATGGGGTGAAGAATCTTATATCGTCAAACTAATGGAGTGAAACGTCTTAAATTCTCCAAACTAATGAAGTGAAACAGGGAGGTCAAAACAAAGAGAAAAAAGAAAATTAAATATCTCTG
>CM064533.1:11696794-11800106 GCA_032716605.1 Paralithodes platypus | reverse complement strand
AGCAAACATTGACTCACCCACCTACCGGCGCAGTTCGCACTAACCGCGAGGCATGGTGACAGTCACTTTCTTCCAATCACTCCTCACTCTTAAAAAACACTTCCCTCACTTTAAAAACACTTCAAACTCACTTCAAAACCGAAAACAATATGCTGCAATACGCAGAAATAGGTTATCAGTTGTGATAGCCAATAACCGAAAACAAAGAAAGAGAGAGAGAGAGAGCGAGAGAGAGGGGGGGGGGTGTGGGGGGGTTGGGGGGTGGGGGGGGGGGGGGGGGGGGGGGGGGGGTTTGTTGGTGGTGGGGGGGTGTTGATTGATTGACTATATGTATTATGCAGGACAGGAACCATCACACGCCCACACAATAAGTCAAGGTACAACAGGCTTCTTGATTACAGAGAGAGAGTACAAAGGTGTACAAAGGAAATCAAGCAATAACAGGTCCAGCCACCCCTCAAGGCTGCTTGCCTTCCAAAACACTGATGGTCGAGTGACCAAACAGTAGTTTAAAGTGGGTAGGGGAAATGGAAAGGGAAGACTGCCCTAGGACAAATCCTTAGCAGGATTACGAGATGTTAGTAAGGGACAGTTGTTAGTAATATAATAGAACAAAGAAAGAAAAACAAACTTTATTAATTTACACATGGAGAGAGAGAGAGAGTGTGTGTGTGTGGCATATTTTCTTTGTATTTAATATCATTCCATTACCTCGGGTTGCAGATTTGATATTTATCGTGCAATTATATCTACTGGCAAATGCTTTTAGTATCTTGAAACACTCGATAAGGTGGCCTCTAACCTCCTTTTCTTTAGTGAGAACAAAATAAATTTTCTTAAACTTCATATTTTTTTTTGTCTCCGAGAGGGGATTGGCTTAGTTGCTCTACTTTGAACGGATTGAGTTTGTCAATGTTTTTCTTGAGATACGGGGGCCAGCACTAAACGCCATATTAAGGATGTTAACAATGCTTTTGAATAACGGTACAATAATGTTCTCATTTTTAAAGGTAAAATTTATTTTGATAAATCCCAAGGCTTTGTTAGCTTTATTTGCCGCAGCCACATATTGCTTTGAGGATTTTAGGTTTCTAGATATTATAAACCAGATATTTAAAACCTTAGAGTCTGCTATTATTGGTTGGTCTTTCATTTAATAATCATACTATTTGTATTTTGTACCAACGTGCAAACAACATTAAAGACCATTTGCCACTTTTCTGACCATTCCACTATATTGTTTATGTCGTAGAGAGAGAGAGAGAGAGAGAGAGAGAGAGAGAGAGAGAGAGAGAGAGAGAGAGAGAGAGAGAGAGAGAGAGAGAGAGAGACAGAGAGATTATGTGGGTTATTATGTGTATTTAAGAAATGTTGGGAATTTTTAATTTTGCATTTATCGTTTTTTTTTTTTTTTTTTTTGCCATTTTCTAGCAATATACTTTAGTTTGCCTACCTAGACTGACAAAAACGCCGTCCAAGATTTCCTTCAAACTAAAAAATGCCAACACAGACCCTTTCAAGCTAAAAGTGTACATTTTTACATAGAAAATTATCCCGATCGAAAGCCGATTTCTTTCAATTTACTGGCTTGCTATATATGGGGTATAGCGTCTTATTATCGCCGAGTTAAGGAGGTGAAACGTCATATAATCTTTAAGCGACCTATAGCCCGTTTGCTCAAGCTAGCGAAACATGGACTCATCCACATCTTAAAGATAGGATTATAGTTTCCTCCCTAGACCTCTATCACGCTTTAAAAAACACCCCAAGATTCCCTTCAAGATAAATTTGTAGATTTTTCGATAGAAAAATTTACCGGCCAAAGGCCGGTTCCCCTGAAATTACAGGCTCGCTATCGCTCGCCAGGAACAAATTGACACCTACATGACACGAAAGGTCTTTATATTGATAATGAAATGAAACGAAAGGTCTTAAGAACAACAAATTAATGGGGCGACCTTTTTAAAATCTCAAAACTAATGGGGATAAACGTGAGGGAGAAGGGGGTCCAGAAAAACGACATACCTCCCCTTAAACTAATAGAGTGAAACAAGTGAATGCCAAAAAGACCCCCCTTGAATCAAATAGGGTTAATGTGGCAGTTGGTGAGGGTAGTCCATAGCGACCAATAAACGAACCAACATCGGCCATTGTGGTACCCCCGTGTCATTGAGGGGAGATTTCCACTTGAGGGATATTTGCCTGGACCCCTTTCTGCCTCATGAAAAAATCGAAACCTGAATGTGGTGAAGTTTCTAATAATCGTCGTACAGCAGATACGAGACCACGCCTGTGATTGGCTATCTGGCCAATAGGAGAGGCAGAGCTGATAATTTATTCATTATCTTTATTATTCCTTATTTATTAATTAAACTAGATACGTTTAAGAAATGTTAATGATTATTTAATCAATTACAGTGCTATCCGATTCTAAAGCGCTATTAAATATAACGTGAAACACAATAATAACGTATATATCGTAAAGGAAAAACAAGGAGATACAGAATTGATAAACGGGGGAAGTAAGCGAGAGGGAAGTCTGACTGGCTCGGGCCCGTGCGTATTAGCGAATCACAGGCCGTGCTTGACTTCGCACACAGTGACAGTAACAGTGACAGTGACAGTGACAGCAGACAGTGACGGTAATTCTTACCTTGCTTGTGTTTACAGTATTATATCTTACGATTTTATGTGTTCCATGTGGTATTTTATAGCTCTTAAAGGTGGGGGCTCATGGGTTGAGATAAACATGGAATGATAATTGCCAAGCTGTACATAATTATCTTGCAAAATGCAATGGCACTGAAATAATTATTAACAATGTTATAAAGGATTTTGTGGATCGTCTATACCGGGCCTGTGACGTCACAAAAGTGTAAGTCCACCATCCAGTCTAGGCTAAGGATACTGGTGTGATGTCACTATGGCGTCACAGGCCCGGTATAGACGATCCGCAAAATCCTTTATACCATTGTTAATAATTATTTCAGTGACATTGCATTTTACAAGATAATTATATGCAGGTTGGCGATTATTTTTCAATGTTTACCTCAACCCATGAGTCCCCACCTTTAAGGTTAGGATATCACTTATCACACCATTAGAATGACCTAAACCTATCTAATATATTAATATATATGGAATATAAAAGAAAAGCTGAATTAATTCATACGATAATGTGATATCCTCATGTTCCGTCATAGGCTATATTTTATATGTTAATCTTTTGCTTACCATACTCTGCGACCTTATGAACAATAGCACGAAGGCAACGAAAGGTAAACATGAATAGATAATGGTTATATCAGCACATACAGACACAAATCTTAATAAATAAAGGTCAATGTCTGTCTGTCTGTCTGTCTGTCTGTCAGTTACCCGAGTTACCTGACTTTTGTTACTAAACTCCTCCCACAGTTTTGGTGCCAGGTGGGAGTGTGGGGCACCGTTGGAAAGCCCAGGCTTTGGAGATGGTTTTAGGCGAGTTTAGTGGAAATCAGAGACACTTTTATTTAATAAAATTTTCCGCAGAACTTATGTAGTATACGAGAGCGAAAAAAATGCGAACAAAATGGCCGTTTGGGGCAGGAGGCGGCCTCCGATCGAAAAGGTATATGGAACGAAAGTTGTTCGCAGCCCCCCAAAATGGGGGTATGGATGAGGTCAGATCCAAAATCGGAGGTCATTTAGCGGCCGAAATCGAGGTCGCCGTTTAATGAAGCACAGGGAGGTCGAGGCCGGTGATTATGGCAGTAGTAATATTGTGATGATTGTGGTAGATGGATGGATGGATAGATGGATGGATGGAATGACCATCATCCATGCAATGGATGGATGGATGGATAGGTGGATGGTGATTATGGTAGTAGAATTTAAACCCGGGCAACGCCGGGTACCCCCACTAGTAAGATAATATTTGAGAGTTTAAAAGACGCCGCTGGGCCAGTGCAGTGTTGCCCAGAGGTGGTTTGTTTTATATTTATACACTGCATTTCCATCTTTTCGGCGGTTTCTGAATATTATGCTCAGTGTGTTGTATGCGAAATAACAAAGGGGTGTGTATGCTACTTTCTAGTATAATAAATTGGCTAAATTGTAACCACAACGTCAAGGATAAGTGCATATAATACAAACTCTGGAAATTCTGGAACCTTTAATGTCTAGGCCGTGATGTCATTGCTAGCCAATCACAGGCGCGGTCTCGTATCTGCTGCAGAGGCCGGCGGAAAAGTTGAGTTGGGTAGAGTATAGTGATGAATACAGTGACCCATGTTGTAACTAATGACCTCGCTACACACCGGGTTATTATCTTACCATGCTCGATACAGCTCCACCTTCTCCATTATAGTCCGGATAAACTTACATGCCTGTATTGGTCAAGCTACAACGTCGGGTTTATCACTATCTATTTAAGGGGGGTCACCGGATTTTGTTATCTTTCTCTTCTGTTCTCTCTTTCCCTGGCTTGTATCCATTCAGCCCTATTCAGCCAAATGTTTTAAGACGTTTATCCTCATCCAGGTGTCGATTTCTTCCTGGCGAGCGATGCGAGCCAGTATTGTATGGAGAAATCCGGCTTCGCCGGAGACATTTTTCTATCAACAAATTTACAAATTTAGCTTGCTGTCAAAACAAATATATATATATGCTGACTCGCTACCGCTCGCCAGGAAATTATTGACACCTGGATGGGGATAAACGCCTTAAAACAGTTGGCTGAATGGGGCCGAATGGATACAAGTATGTGTGTGTGTGTGTGTGTGTGTGTGTATGTATGTATGTATGTATGTATGCGTAAGTGTTTGTAATTGTATTCTAGTATTATTAAGGGGGAGGTAGTTGTTTTTTCACCCTCATGTTCATTTCCATTCGCTTTGAGATTATAAGATGTTCGTTCAATTAATTTGGCGATTTTAAGGCCTTTCGCCTTATTTCTGCATTAGTATAAAGACGTTTCGTGCCATTTACAGTAAGTGTCGATTTTCTCCGGGCGAGCCAAAGAGACCCTGTAATTTTTGAGGTAACGGCCTTCGGCCGGGAAATGTTATCTAACGGAAAATGTACAAATTCATCTCGAAAGGGGGTATTGATGAAGTTTTTTTTCAGCTTGATGGAGGTCTAGGAAGGAAACTAACAAAAACAAATATAAAGATCAGTAATGTGTCTTTAGTTTACCCCCCTATAATACCCCCCCCCCCTTGGCCTTTATTGGTCAAGCTGCTGTTAACACCATCTGCTGTGCAGTTTTAAGGGTTATTATAATATTTGGTTTAATTAGTATTGAGGGTTTTGATTGATCCAGCCATTTATTAGCTTTATGTTTTTAGTGTGTCAGCTAACAAACAAAAAAATATATATATATATATTTATAACAGAACTCCATCAAGCTAACTAACACCTATATCGAGATCATTATACTTCTCTTAAGTTGCAGTTCTACCTTTCGTCTCACTCACTCCCATTGAAAAACAAATATATATAGCTTGCTGTCTCCCGCCCATATAAAATATATATAGCTTGCTGTCTCCCGCCCATAACAAATATATATAGCTCGCTGTCTCCCGCCTATAACAAATATATATAGCTCGCTGTCTCCCGCCCATAACAAATATATATAGCTCGCTGTCTCCCCCTACAAATATATATAGATTGCTGTCTCCCGCCCAATCAAATATATATAGCTCGCTGTCTCCCGCCCATATCAAATATATATAGCTCGCTGTCTCCCGCCCATATCAAATATATATAGCTCGCTGTCTTCCGCCCATAACAAATATATATAGCTCGCTGTCTCCCGCCCATATCAAATATATATAGCTCGCTGTCTCCCGCCCATATCAAATATATATAGCTCGCTGTCTCCCGCCCATATCAAATATATATAGCTCGCTGTCTCCCGCCCATATCAAATATATATAGCTCGCTGTCTCCCGCCCATATAAAATATATATAGCTCGCTGTCTCCCGCCCATAACAAATATATATAGCTCGCTGTCTCCCGCCCATAACAAATATATATAGCTCGCTGTCTCCCGCCCATAACAAATATATATAGCTCGCTGTCTCCCGCCCATATCAAATCGGCACCTGAATGGAGTGAAATGTCTTATAATAGCCAAACAAATGAGGCAAAACGTCTGAGTGATCAATACAGCCATCCATGCTGTAACTAATAACCTTCCTACACACCGGTACACTATCTGACCATGCTCGATACAGCGTTGGATAGCTCTGCTAATATTTAATGCAGGCTGGGTTTAACACTATCTGCTGCGACGCTTTGGGGTTCGGGATATTTTGTTTCTGTATTATCTAGAGTTTTGATTGATCCAACCATTTTCAAGCAATATGAGTTTTAGTTTGTCCCCTAATAAAACACACCCTGACCAGACCCCATTCAAGCTAAATTTGAACATTATTCGATATAAAAATTTCCTGGCCGAAGGCCAGGAAGAGCTAAACAGGGAGGTCCAAAAAAAGACCCCTCGGACCAAATAGGGCTAAAGTCATGAACTACAGGAACAATAATTCGGCCATGAAAAAAAAAAAATTAAAACAATCTGACAAACGGATTTCAATACAGTATTTTGTTGGATACAGTGACTAAGGAAATTTAACCCTAACAATCTTCCAAGTCATACGGGCAATTTTAGCGATAAATAGTATGGACGTCGAGTATCAGCAAGCTACTTTAATTCATGTTTTCATATACTGTATTTTATTTGTGTGTGTGTGTGTGTGTGTGTCTGTGTGTGTGTGTATCTGTGTGTGTGTGTCTGTGTGTGTGTGTGTGTGTGTGTGTGTGTTCTACAGTATATCTTCATATTGATTATTATTTTACAGGAATGAGCTTCAACATTCAAAATCATCAAAATAGAACCACAGATTGTCAAATAATAGACTGCAATGCAATATATTCTAGACTTCGATACATTTACTCCGGAAATGTTCATCGGTAAATGTGTTGTTGTGACTTTGGCTTTGTGAGATAATTGATGACACTTGTCTAGAGTGATCAATACAGAAAAGTGCATCCTGTAACAAAGGGTAATTTATTACAGAATGGAATATTGTATTTAATATTCTCTCTCTCTCTCTCTCTCTCTCTCTCTCTCTCTCTCTCTCTCTCTCTCTCTCTCTCTCTCTCTCTCTCTCTCTCTCTCTCTCTCTCTCTCTCTCTCTCTCTCTCTCTCCTCTCTCTCTCTTCTCTTCTCTCTCTCTCTCTCTCTCTCTCTCTCTCTCTCCTCTCTCTTCTCTCCTCCTCTCTCTCTCCTCTCTCTCCTTCTCTCTCAAAGTAAACAAACCCGAAAGAATTCTATAGTTATATCAGAAAGAAAAAAGTAGTTACTTCAACTGTTGGACCGTTAGTCGATGAAAAAGGAGAATACACCAAAGACGAAGTACAAATGAGTAATGCCCTCAATACCTTCTTTGCATCAGTTTTTACAACAGAAGACCTCAGTGATATCCCACCACCATCGCCGATTCAGATTGATAATTCAGATGTTCTAAGCAATATCACCGTTACAGAGAGAGAAGTATTGAATTGTTTAGATAAACTCAAGGTAAATAAAACGCCAGGACCTGATACAATCTCGCCTAGAGTTCTAAAGGAAGCTAAGAATGAGCTCTCCAAACCACTGACATTACTATTCAATAAATCCTTGCAGTCTGGAACTATGCCTGATCAGTGGAAGCTAGCCAACGTAACACCGATATTCAAAAAAGGCAGCAAATCCCTACCCAGTAACTATCGTCCAATTAGCTTAACCTCAGTTGTATGTAAAATGCTAGAAACGGTCATACGAGACAGACTCGTAAATCACTTAGAGGAAAATAACATACTTAAAGATACTCAACACTGCTTTTGTTCCTATTTAACAAACCTCTTAGACTTCTTCCACGATATCCTCAACCTCTACGATGAGAGTAAAGCTGTAGATATTATATACCTTGATTTTCAAAAGGCCTTTGACAAAGTTCCCCACAAACGTTTACTGCTAAAACTAAAAGCGCATGGAATACAAGACGGTGTGTTGAAATGGATAGAAAATTGGCTCAGCAACAGAAAGCAAAGGGTAGTCATAAACGGTAAGGCATCTAAATGGACCAATGTAAGTAGCGGGGTACCCCAGGGATCGGTACTAGGACCAATTCTCTTTCTAATTTACATCAACGACATAGATGAGGGTCTCACCTGCACAATCTCAAAATTTGCTGACGATACAAAAATTGCAAATAGCGTACTCTCAAAATAACAAGTTGACGATATGCAACACAATCTAGATAAATTGTCATGTTGGGCCCAAATTTGGCAAATGAGTTTCAATGCGGATAAATGTAAAGTACTACATGTCGGATACCTAAATGAGAAAGCAAACTATTCGATGAATGGCACTCAGCTTAAGAATGTAAACAGAGAAACTGATCTGGGAGTAACAATATCGAGTAACCTAAAACCGAGTCAACAATGTTCAGAAGTTGTTAAGAAGGCAAACAAAATAATTGGCTTTATAGGCAGGTCATTTGAGCATAAATCCAAAGAAGTTATCCTAACCCTTTACAATTCCTTAGTCCGCCCTCTTCAACTGCGTTCAATCCTGGTGCCCTTATTACCAAAAAGATATAAACAAGCTAGAACGAGTTCAACGTAGAGTTACCAAAATGATACCTAGCCTAAAGAACAAACCATACGAAGAGCGTCTTAGAGAATTAAATCTATTTCCTTTAACCCAGCGCAGATTAAGAGGCGACTTAATTCAAGTGTTCAAAATCATCAAAGGCATCGGCAATATGAACTGTAGTAAGTACTTCACTATCTACCAATCTAATTACACGCGGGGAAACGGTTGCAAAATTATTGGTAAATCTTTTAACTCGCACGAATCGAAGAATTTCTTCTTCAATCGAGTTGTCAACTTGTGGAATGGGCTTCCCCGAGACGTTATAGACTGCAGCACCGTTGATTCATTTAAATTCCGCCTAGACAAATATCTCGCATCAAACCCGCGACTGACTGCGTTTGTAAATGAATAACTTTATCCTCCCCTCAGTTACTAACCCATATGTCCCCTACTAACTTCCTAGTCCTGCCACGTTAGTGGCAGGGCAGTAGTTCTCTTTCCAATGTTCCCTTACCCACTCTAAACCACTGTTTGGACACTTGATCCTCGTGTTTTGGAGGACAAGCAACCTAGAAGGGTCACTAGACCTGTTGTTGCTTGATTTCCTTTGTACTCCTTTGTACTCTCCTCTCTCTCTCTCTCTCTCTCTCTCTCTCTCTCTCTCTCTCTCTCTCTCTCTCTCTCTCTCTCTCTCTCTCTCTCTCTTATTTGTATTATCTTGCACCTTTGATACAATGTCGTTGTGTGTGAGTGTGTGTGTTTTATATTATATACAGTATATAGATGATATATAATAAAGATATTGTTGATTTCTGCCTGGTATTACAGTTTCCCCTAAAGCTCCGGTTCCCCACTAACACTCCTATCTCTGATTTGTAAATAATTATATATTCTGCGTTCGAATCCACGGACTGCCAAATGTGTTTGTAAATTTCATTAATCGATTTTAGGAGTATAGTTGGTTGTTGGAAGGAACATAATAATATGTTGGCTAATGTGAGTTTAATTTGGAAGTTAAGCTGGTGTTACACGAACGAATATACTGAAAACAAAATCAACATTTGACATCCATTGCACGTTAGCAGAGAATGTCGTTATTCCTTATTTCTTTGGTATGACCTATCAAAGTTGTGGACTAAAATAATCAAAATGTCGTGAAATACGTGAAAATGAGAGAGAGAGAGAGAGAGAGAGAGAGAGCGAGAGAGCGAGAGAGCGAGAGAGCGAGAGAGCGAGAGAGCGAGAGCGAGAGAGAGACAGAGAGAGCGAGAGCGAGAGAGAGAGAGACAGCGAGAGCGAGAGCGAGAGCGAGAGAGAGAGAGAGGGAGAGAGGGAGAGAGAGAGAGTGAATGAGTGTGTTTGTGTGTGTGTGCAATACTTTGGACTTCAATACCGTGACTCCGGAAATGTTGAGCAGTAGAAGTGTGGGTGTGACTTTACCTGATGTGTTATTGACGTCAGTGGTCCTAAGTCAATAATGTCATCCATCCCTCTAACAAATAGTCTTCCTACACACCTGTTATAACCATTATCTGTGTTCTCTCATTCAGAATATTATATATATATCTTTTATATTTTACTATCTACCCAGGTAGTGGGGTTTTTCGTTCTGCATGCCTTAATAGCCCATTAGTGTTATTACCCCATTCAGGTGTCTATTTTTGTCTGGCGAGCGAATGTGAACTTGTAATTAACTTGCGTGGACATTATTCTACCATACAAATTTAGGTTGAAGAGGGTCTGGGAGCGGTGTGTGTGTGTGTGTGTGTGTGTGTTATATATATATATATATATATATATATATATATATATTTATTTATTTGTTATTTTTTAAGTGGGAATATAACATTAGGTTGAAGGTGGTCTAGAGGGCCAATCAATATAACAATCCATCCCCCTAACAAATGACCTTCCTAGACACCCATTATTACTAGCTGTGTTCTCTCTCTCTCAGTATACATTAGTCAACGTTTAACCCTATCAAATCCGATATTGTTTTGTTTTGTCCGCACACACTTAACATTTACCCCATTAGCTTGGCGAAATAAGATTTGTCGCTCAATTCAGAAGTCTATGTTTTTTCTGGCGAGCAATAGGGAGACTGCAATAAAGGAGAAACCGGCCTGTGCCCATGACAATTTTCTACCGGAAAATGTACAAACTTCGCTTGAAGGGGGTTTGAGGGAGTTCTGTAAGTGTGATGGGGTATAGGGATTTTGTTTCTTTCTTTTTTTTACCTAGAAAGGGGCCTGGGAAGGATGTTTTTTTTATCTTCATTATAACTCTTTATTATTATTTATTTATTTATAAAGCTTAGAGGAGGTCTAGGGAGGTGGGAATTATAACAATAGGTTGAATGTGATACAGCAGGTCACCCAATAAAAAAATCCATACCCCTAACAAATGATCTTCCTACACACCCGTCATTACAATCTCTCTCTCTCTCTCTCTCTCTCTCTCTCTCTCTCAACACAAATCCTTCAACGTTTAAGGGGAAGGGGTGGTTTTGTTTCTGAACCCCCTTCTCCTTCATGTTTAGCGCCATTAGTTTTCCAATCTTCAAAGTTTCGCCCATTTCTTCGTCAATATTAAGACCTTTCGTGCCATTTAGGTGTCAATTTTTCCTGGCGCGCAATAGTGAGCCTGTAGCTTAAGAATAACCGGCCTTCGACCGAAACATTTTTCTACCGAAAAATGTACAAATCCTCTCGAAGGGGGATTTTTGGGATGTGTTTTTGTATATTTTAAAGCCTGTTTAATGTTTTCGGAGCAAACTAAAACAAATATATAGACTGGCAATAATAGAAAATAAATAAATACAATACCGTCCCCTTAACCCTATCAAACCCAGTAGTGTTCCGTTTGGTTTCGCACCTGCTTTAAATTTACCAAATAAGTTTGGCGAGCGAAAGCGAACCTTCAATTAAGGAGATGTTTAAAAAAAAACAAAAAAAAACAAAAAAAAAAAATCCCATCCCTTTCCCATTCTTAAGTAAGCCATTTTAGATTTACAGAAGAGTGACCATTACTGCATGTCCACAAACATTTCACTAATGTTTTTTAAGGATTAAGGAGAAAATTGGCGTTCGGCAGGGATATTTTTCCAAACAAAAAATTTAAGAATATGGCTAGAAGGTGGTCTGGGAGTCGTTTCTTATTATTTGTATATGGCTAGAAGGTGGTCTGGGAGTCGTTTCTTATTAGTTGTATATGGCTAGAAGGTGGTCTGGGAGTCGTTTCTTATTAGTTGTATATGGCTAGAAGGTGGTCTGGGAGTCGTTTCTTATTAGTTTTATATGGCTAGAATGTGGTCTGGGAGTCGTTTCTTATTATGTATATGGCTAGAAGGTGGTCTGGGAGTCGTTTCTTATTATTTGTATATGGCTAGAAGGTGGTCTGGGAGTCGTTTCTTATTAGTTGTATATGGCTAGAAGGTGGTCTGGGAGTCATTTCTTATTAGTTGTATATGGCTAGAAGGTGGTCTGGGAGTCGTTTCTTATTAGTTGTATATGGCTAGAGGATTGTCTGGGAGTCGTTTCTTATTAGTTGTATATGGCTAGAAGGTGGTCTGGGAGTCGTTTCTTATTATTTGTATATGGCTAGAATGTGGTCTGGGAGTCGTTTCTATTATTTTTATATGGCTAGAAGGTGGTCTGGGAGTCGTTTCTTATTAGTTTTATATGCTTTATGTTATATTTAATTTTACTTTTTATTTGTTTAGCTTAAACAAGTCTAGGGAGGCGTTTATTTCATTATGCTTGAAAGGGGTCTATAGAATGGCGTGTTTATCTTAGCTTGAAGGGGGTCGAGGAGGGGTAATCAATAAAGTAATCCATCCCCCTAACAAATGACCTCTCTACACACCTGTTATTACTATGTGTTCTCTCTCCCAGGACACTTTATTGAATATTTAACACTATCCAACCCGCTAATGGTATTTTGGGATTCACGTATATATACCGTCATCCAACCCCATTAGAACTTGTCACCCCATTCAGGTGTCTATATTATTTCTGACAAATGACAGTGAATCTTCAATAAACTAGACGTGCCGTTTCGCCCAAAATCAAAACGGCATACCCAACTCTGCGATCGGTCACCATCATCACTACTAGTCACTATCACCATTACTATCCTCAGCACTACTAATATAGTAAGCACTACTACTCTTACATCATCATTACTACTCTCATCATCACTACTACTGTCATCATCACTACAACTTTCACCATAATCACCATCATCACTAATACTGTCACCTTCATCACTACTGTCATCATTATAACTACAACTATCATAATTGCTTGTCACCATCATCACTACTATTATGACCATCATCACTACTAGTACTGTCACCATCATATCTACTACTGTCACCATCACACCACCATCATCACTGCTGTCATCATCAATACAACTACAACCATCATCACTACTATTTTCACCATTATCACTACAATTACCATCAACACTACTATTATCACCATTATCACTACAATTACCATCCTGTGTGTGTGTGCCCCTACGGGGCACACACACACAGAACGCACACAGAGGGGGGGGGGGGGGCACAAAAATTGTTTTGGACCTAAGATCACAACTATTGCACAAATTCAGAACATTTTTTTTATTACCGTCGCATTCACACACCAAAGGTTCGTGTGAAGTTTGGTGAAAATCCGTCAAACGGTCTAGGAGGAGTTCTCGGACGGACGGACGGACGGACGGACGGACAGACAGACACAGACATCCATTTCGGTTAGCATGTACCACTATACGGGGGGCGATTCCACTCTGCTAACGCAAAGCTGATTAAGGATAAATCAGCCTTCGGCCAGGATATTTAACTACCAAAAACAAAACAAAAGATAGAAGGGGGTCTGGGGTAGATTGTAAGCATTACGGGATCCAGGGATTTTTTTTTTTTTTTAATACCTTGAAGGGGTTTATGAAGTTTTTGTTTATATATACTGTATATACAGGAATTCTGTGTATAATATTTTGTTTAGCTTCAAGGGACTTAGGACTTTAGGAAGGTTAATTTTGCATGTTATAGTAATTATTATTCTTTAGGGCTTTAGGGTTGTAGGAGGCCAAATAATACAGCAATCCCTCCCCCTAATGTATGATATTTCTACACACCCTTTATTACCATATGGGTTCGCTCATATTAGGGTATTGTAGTCAACGTTTAACGCTATCTGGGGCAGGACGGGTCAATTTGGAACCACCCTGTTTGTTTCACTACATTGGTTTGTAGATCTCAAAACCTTTCGCTTCTTTAATTTGTCGATTATTAGACACTTCACCCCATTCTGGTGTCGATGATTTCTGGGAGAGTGATAGCGAACTTACAAATAAGGAGAAGCCGGCCTTCGGCCGGGATATTGTTCCACCAAAAAAAAATCATACTTATCTAGTGTGTGTGTGTGTGTGTGTGTGTGTGTGTGTGTGTGTGTGTGTGTTTAAAGCTTGCAGAGGAGTTTTTCTTAGTCTATTGGTAAACTAAAAATACATTGGTCGAAAATGACAGTACCAATCATACCTCAATAATAATATAACAAAATATCATATCCCCGGAGACGTTGCAGCAGATAGTGTTAAGGAGGTGGTAGTTGCTTTATAGCCCTCATGTTTACTCCCACGTCTAGCTTTGAGATTTTAAGACGTTCGTTCCATTAGTTTGGTGATTTTAAGACCTTTCGCCCCATTACTTTGTCAATATATAGACCTTTCATGCCATTTAGGTGTCGATACTTTCCTGGCGAGCGATAGCAAGCCTGTAATTTTAGGAGTCGGCTTTCAGCCGGGACATTTTTTCTACCGAAAAATGTACAAATTCATCTTGATACGGGTCTAGGGAGTGTTATTTTAAGTTTGATGGAGATCTATGCGAGGTTACTATAGCATAAATAAATACATAGATAACCATAATATACACCATACCTTATCTAACCAGGCTTAGGTCTTTCTGGATCCCCTCTGTTTCGCACCATTAATTTGGCGATTTTAAGAAGTTTCGCCCCATCCAGGTACTGACCTTTATATTTCTGGTGAGCAAAAGCAAGCCTTCGTTTAAGTAAACTCGCGCATGCCTTAAAATAACCCGCTAGTTTGGTGAGCGATAGCGAGCTTTGCCGAAATTGGTATTTGACTAAGAAATGTTCTACCAACAAAATTGAATTAAAAAATTAGGTTCAAGGCGGTCTAAGGTGAGTATTTTTTTGTTTTAGTTTGAACGGGTGTAATATCAATATAGTAATCCAATCACCAACATTCACTCACGTCATGTTATATCTTATACACCATAGCCGTAGTTTATTTCACCTGGCGGACAATACAATCATTTCCCAGCTAATGTATCGATTTTTAATGAAAAACACATAAAACTGCTCTATCCCCTCCTCGTGTTAAGAGAAAGTTTTCGTAATTAACCCTTTGAGCGTTTTGATGCGTGATGACCATTTTTATCATTAGACGATTGTATAATTATAGTTTAGAAAGGAGCTGTGGGAATTGAAAGAGTAAAGACTGTCTCATTCAACCCTCTGACAGTCATATACCCATCCCAATCTGAATACAATCGTGTAATGATAGCCAAAACAAACTGGTAAATAGCATCATGATCATCAAGTGGTTAACAGCATACCTCGCTTCAATAACGTCATGATAGCGGAGTAAACTAGAGAAACAGATTATTGCTGCTTCCAGATGATTTGATTCTGCTTATACAGTATATCTATATAGTTATTTATACGTTACAGAGAGAGAGAGAGAGAGAGAGAGAGAGAGAGAGAGAGAGAGAGCGAGAGCGAGAGAGAGAGAGCGAGAGAGAGCGAGAGCGAGAGCGAGAGAGAGAGAGAGAGCGCGAGAGAGAGAGAGCGCGAGAGAGAGAGAGCGCGAGAGAGAGAGAGCGCGAGAGAGAGAGAGCGAGAGAGAGAGCGCGAGAGAGAGAGAGCGCGAGAGAGCTACATAGAGCTACATAGAGCTACATAGAGCTACATAGATACACAGACCACACAGACCTCAAGGTCCTTACTAGGCAGTCTGGCCTTACAAACTATAATATGCATATATGCATATACACACATACACACATACACATACATACATATACATATATATATATACATATATATACACATACATATACACATACATACATACACACATATATATACAGTATATATACATACTGTACAGTGCACACACATACATATACATACATTTTTTTTTTTTTTTTTTTTTTTTTTTTTTTTCCATTCATATCACCCCAGCCCTCTGCAGATAGAGGTCAAGCCTTCCCTTGAAGGCGTTTATTGTGTCGCTCTCCACCACTCTCGCTGGTAGTTTATTCCACTCTGTCGCCACACTGTAGGTGAAGAAACTCTTTGTGACATCTAGGTTTGCCTTTTTGGTTTTAAATTTCATTCCATTTCCGCGAGTTTGATTAGTATTGTTTAATGTGAATAGTGCATTTACATCGACTTTGTCGAAACCTTTTAGTATCTTAAAGCACTCAATAAGCTGACCCCTCAACCTCCTCTTTTTTAATGAGAACAGGTTCAATCGTTTAAGTCTTTCTTCATATGGTTTATTTCTTAATGAGGGTATCATCTTCGTCGCTCTACGCTGTACTGACTCGAGTCTTACAATGTCCTTGATCAGATAAGGTGACCAGAACTGCACACCATATTCAAGGTGGGGCCTCACCATACTTTTGAACAGTGGCACTATTACGTTTTCATGTTTATATGTAAATTTTCGTTTAATAAAGCCCAATGCTATGTTTGCCTTATTTGCAGCTGCTATACATTGGTCGGAAGTTTTTAGGTTTTCAGATATTAGTACCCCTAGGTCTTTTACTACCGTTGCGGTTTTTATTTGTTTGCCATTCATTTCGTATTTGTATTTCATATTTCTGCTATCAACCTGCAGCACCTGACATTTATCGACATTGAGAGAGAGAGAGCGCGAGAGAGAGAGAGCGCGAGAGAGAGAGAGAGAGCGCGAGAGAGAGAGAGAGAGCGCGAGAGAGAGAGAAAGCGCGAGAGAGAGAAAGCGCGAGAGAGAGCGAGAGAGAGAGAGAGAGAGAGCACGAGAGAGAGAGGGAGCGCGAGAGAGAGAGAGAGAGAGCGCGAGAGAGAGAGAGAGAGCGCGAGAGAGAGAGAGAGCGCGAGAGAGAGAGAGAGAGAGAGAGCGCGTGCGAGAGCAAGAGAGCGCGCGAGAGCGAGAGCTAGAGAGAGAAAGAGCTAGAGAGAGAAAGAGAAAGAGCGAGAGAGAGAGAGCATGGATAGATAAGATGCGATACGTAGATAAGTTGTGGAGATCATAGACACCATATCGAGCAGGGCAATGCCCAGGAGAAGCCTAATAGGCATGTGATAAGGAGTTGCTGGAACTCCTGTTTCATTTGTCTGGTTTCCCTCACTGTTTCTGTTTGTATCTCACCTACACAGAGTAATCCAGCTAGCTCTCACACATAACTCCTCCTCCTATTCAATTCACTACACTTAACAAGCACAACACACTTCTTTCCAATATGCTAAAAAAAAAAAATGGTTCTCTGTCCCCTAACTTGGGGAGCCACTTTTTAAAGGTAGCTTTGCCTTTTGTCTCTTTGATACACAGACAAAACAAAAATAATAAAACATATATATATACTGTAGATAGATATATTTACAAATAGGTATCTAGATCAACAGATACTGTATATACACATGTAGATAGATGGATATAACTATATTTAAACACAATACAAGTTTAACTAATCAGACATGCTAATAAAATTAGACTTAATAGCAAGACCGTGCCCTAATAACCAATCCAGCCTTTGATCCCAGCGGCCTGTCCTGTTGATAATGACATGGATCGGGGTTTAAGGGGGTAGTGCCTGTCTTTTGGTCTATACATTTATTTATGTATTTATATTTGAATTTCCTCGCTAGACCTCCATCAAGCTAAACCAAAAATACCCCCACCCCCTCCCTAAACCCCCATTCAAGATAAATGTGTACAATTTTTGGTAGCAAATTGTTCCGGCCGAAGGCCGATTCCTTCTAAAATTACAGGCTCGCTATCGCTCGCTAGGAAAAATCGACACCTAAATGGCAAGAAAGGTCAAAATATTGACACAGAAATGGGTCGAAAAGTCTCAAAATCGCCAAACTATTGGAACGAACGTCTTAAAATCTCAAAACGAATATGCTAAACATGAGGGAGAAGGGGGTCCAGAAAAAGCGACTATCTCCCTCTTAATACATGGCAACTAGATTCTCATATATAACAATAAGCTTATTTACTGTTATTCGTGAATATTTACGTGTTGGATTTATCTTATCAATTTCATAACGGCAATTTATAGTTAACACCATTTGCGCCATATCTTGGGGTTAAATATAGTGTGTATAATTATTATTGAGATTTTTTATTTTTTTTTGGTTTTCTTGGGCATTTTCGACCAATTTATTTTCAGTTTAATAGCTAGACTGACAGAAATAATAAAACTAATAAATATAATAAAACGCCTAGCCACACCCCCTTCAAACTAAAAAGTGTGAGCTAAACATACTATTATCTTAACCCCTTCTGTACCGGGCGACGTCCTTTTCACTATATTTTGGCTACTATTAGACTAATGCATTCAGTTTAAAAAGGGCATCCAGCAATTAATAGGCTTCTAACTATCTCACTTAACCCTTTTTTACTACCCCAGATCCTTCAAAGCTGCACACAATCGTCTAAAAATAGCTAGACAAAAAATGAAAGACATCGCCGGTACAGAAGGGGTTAATGTTCAAAAGTTCTGGCCTACTCATTTGGAACATGGTATAGTGCACCTGTCCCCAGCACGCAGGCCATAAACACCAGTGACTGTGAAAGCAATACCCAGGCAGACAACGGAATCCGATACCTGATATTGGCCTGATAAAATACACTCACACACACACCGATATGTAGAGTGTGTCTCGGGATATAACGTGTAGTCAACACACACACACCGATATGTAGAGTGTGTCTCGGGATATAACGTGTAGTCAACAAATACACAGACACCGATATGTAGTGTGTGTCTCGGGATATAACGTGTAGTCAACACATACAAACACACACACACCGATATGTAGTGTGTGTCTCGGGATATAACGTGTAGTCAACAAATACACACACACCGATATGTAGTGTGTGTCTCGGAATATAACGTGTAGTCAACAAATACACACACACACACCAATATGTAGTGTGTGTCTCGGGATATAACGTGTAGTCAACAAATACACACACACCGATATGTAGTGTGTGTCTCGGGATATAACGTGTAGACAACAGAAGCACGCGAATGCACGCTTCCTATATGCGATCCTCAGAACGACAGCTATACATTAAACTCTTAGGAGATACGATGAGTCATTTCTTTTCTATTGTCTGGCTATTATTATACGATATTATTTAAATTAGGAAGGGCATATGGAATTAAGAGGGTTGAGAGAGTCTTTACCCTTTTGATTCCCGCAGATCCTTCCTAAGCTGTATATAATCGTCCAATGATAGCCAGAATAGACTGTCGAAATGCGTCATGACCTTGAAAGGGTTAAGATCCTATACCTTCAATGGGGGTAATTATAGACACCCCCTTTTTCTATGTGTATGAAGGAGACATAAGGCAGTCTGCCTGTAGAGAGTGTCTCCCCCAATGTCAAAGGAGTGAAAGAAAGCCAAATTCAAAGGATGTTGTAGTCAAAATGCCTGGACAAATGAAGTTTAGAGCAGTATAAGTCATAAGATGAAGGAAAGCTTGCTTGAGGGAGAGAGTTCCAGAGTACATAATTTTGTTGAGTAGAAGAAACAGAAAACTTACTATTTCTTGGGTTGGATAGCTGGACAGAATTGAGGACAATTGAGGACAGTTCAATAACACAATTATATTCATTCAAGATTATTGTCCTTGGGAAAACTATAGCTAAATGTAGTTGTATATAATATTTATGGATTAATATCCCTATATATTAAATATGAAGTGTTTTATGGACTGCCATCAATTGGCCCAGGTGATAACAATTACCCCCTTTGACGATACACAATGTCCCTCCCCCTCACAGCCCATCTTGTATCACACGTTGGAATAATAACTAAAACCATGAAAACACTCCTTTTTCAAAATCTAGATGAAAAACATGAACAATACGAGTGCGAGCCTTTTCCCTATAATTACCGCGGATTGATTCGGTATTTCAACAAATGGAAATAAAGCATTAACACATATAAACACATAACATACACATATTGGCAAATCAGTCCAGTTTCCTGAGAAAGGTAAGACCAGACACAAAACAAAATAACTCCATCAACAAGTTAGAACGCCGTAGTTGAGTACTGCTAGAGTTCTAAAATTACCCCCGAGAGCGTGGACACAATGAATTGCCTCTGCACTCGTCTGTCATCGTCAGCCGGCGCCCCTCCTCCCACTCAACTATATCCCTCCCTCTCACGCCCGGTCAGCAACTCCCACTCTGCCCTTCCACCTCACTCTCATACACAAATGTTATCATTCTTACACTCTCCACACGCTGTATAATCCTTCATAATCATTATGTTATTCAGTAGAGCAAAGTGGTGTAGCCAACTTACCATAACCACAGAGTTAACCGGTCCTGCAGTACTATTCTTCCGTGTGTTGATGGTTGGCGTAATGATATCTCCACTCGCACTGACACCTGCACTAAACCGTCCAGCAGTACTATTGTTCTGTTTGTTGATGGTAATGGCCTAATGTTAACTCCACTGGTACTGACACCCACACTAAACCGTCCAGCAGTACTATTATTCTGTTTGTTGATGATAATGGCCTAATGTAAACTCCACTCGCAATGACACCCGCACTAAACCGTCCAGCAGTACTATTGGGTTCAATGTTATTTTAATACCACGATTTTTTTTGATATATTTGAAGATAAATATTGAATCTATATGCTCTAAAGATCATAAGAAAATTTGATTTAACCCTCGGCAAAACTTAATAAAAAAGTATGGTACTAAAATATCTTTTTCGTAACAAGGTTGTCAATAAGGTACTTCCGGTTATAGATAGCTCTAAAGATCATATGAAAATGTGTTAAACCCTCGGAAAAACCTAATATAAAAGTATGGTACTAAAATTTAATTTTCGTAACAAGGTTGTAAATACGGTACTTTCCCGTTATCAATGTACAATCAAAGCTGAAGATTGCAGAGTAAACACCGTAGACTGCATGACATTCTTTCACCTTCGTATAATCGACAGCCAATTTTTTTTTTTTTTTTACTAGGGGATTAGTACTCAACCAGCGGGGGTGTGGGGGCAGCAGCCCCATAATACTGGGTTAGGTTAGGTAAGGTTGTTAGGTTAGGCTAATGTCTTTTCAAATCACTATCGGGGGCGTGTCTCAACATTGATCAATAGGCCTAGGCCTAATGGGGAAAATAAGTTTTCCCGAGATTTCTAATTAATTACAAACACTATATATTGATGCAAATGAACAATTTCTTTTCTAAAAAAACACTCGGAAAATTTGTGGTATTAAAATAACATTTTTCCTACTATTGTTATGTTTGTTGATGGTAATGGCCTAATGTTAACTCCACTGGCACTGACACCCACACTAAACCGTCCAGCAGTACTATTGTTGTTTGTTGATGGTAATGGCCTAATGTTAACTCCACTCGCACTGACACCCACACTAAACCGTCCAGCAGTACTATTGTTCTGTTTGTTGATGGTAATTGCCTAATGTTAACTGCACGGACACCCACACTAAACCGTCCAGCAGTACTATTGTTCTGTTTGTTGATGGTAATGGCCTAATGTTAACTCCACTGGCACTGACACCCACACTAAACCGTCCAGCAGTACTATTGTTCTGTTTGTTGATGCTAATGGCCTAATGTTAACTCCATCGCACTAAACTGTCCAGCAGTACTATTCTGCTGTTTGTTGATGGTACTGGCCTTAATCCTTAATAAGGTAATCCTTATTTAGTACTTTATTATTTGCACTCATGAACTTCTTTTGAAACTAACTCTTGTGTAAGGTACACAAATTCAGTCATCCATTACCGTTATTTTCTAGTCTGTTAATTAGCACGTTTGACTGGGGTACCCGACTATTGTTCAGGGCCACACCCATCCCTCCAGTCAGAAGTTTGGCTGAACGCCGGATAGGGTGGCCCCACCAGGAAAGAATGTTAACTCTACTCGCACTGACACCCGCACTAAACCGTCCAGCAGTATTAATCTTCTGTGAGTTGATAGTAATGGCCTAATGTTAACTCCACTCGCACTAAACCGTCCAGCAGTACTATTCTGCTGTTTGTTGACAATGTTGCCCAATGTTATCTCCACTCCCGCAAACCCCGGCCGTAACCCGTCCCCCGTCACTCCCTGGCAATAACTGACTCGGACCAACCATTATACCAAGGGTTACCAAATCAAAACATCAAATACCGCTAAATCCGTTTTCAAAAGTAGCTCGATAGTAAATACACGCCGAAAATATCTGAAAATATCTCCACAATCTGTAGAATATCGCTCAAAACGACTCGAATCTCCTGAATATCGCTAGAATTCATGACGCTAGATGTAAGAATTTGCCTCTAGATCGAAGTAAATAACTATATATCTAGCGTGATAATGTAGCTAGATTGGCAACACTGGTCGTTATAGCCAAACTTGGAAAACGGCCAACTCGCAAACTAGTCTATTTCAGCTGACGGTAAATTGAATTCCTTAGCAACTGATTTATCAATACTTATACTGGACAAATATCAAACTATAGTGGATTTCATTTATCAATACTTATACTGGACAAATATCAAACTATAGTGGGTTTAATTTATCAATACTTATACTGGACAAATATCAAACTATAGTGGGTTTCATTTATCAATACTTATACTGGACAAATATCAAACTATAGTGGGTTTCATTTATCAATACTTATACTGGACAAATATCAAACTATAGTGGGTTTAATTTCAACTGACAGTAGTTTGCAAAGTTCCCACCAATATTTCTCAGATATTTTGAATATTATGTAGTGAAGTATGGCGCGAATTATAACGATGAACTTGGTCTTATGATGATGCAGAGACATAGTGGTTTCATATTTTCCCATTAACCCCTTCTGTACCAACGAAGTTTTTGTTTTTATTCTAACTATATTTACACGATTTTGTGCAGTTTAAGAAGGATCTGTGGCAGAAAAAAGAGTCAAGTGAGATAGTTCGAAGCCTTTAAATTGTTTCCGGTCCTTTTTAAACTTAACCCTCTCCGACATATGACACGATTTGAGCCGATTAGGGATACTTTAAAGCCTTTGTTACCATCAGGGGTATTTAGAAACCTTTAGTTTAGTTACTTCAACCTCTGCAGTTGTCTTTGAGTTAGCTGTGGGCAGAAAACTAATTTTGGAGAGGTAATTATAAGAGTGAGAGAACTCTATTTCTTATTTCTAATCTGGCAACCTCAGCGTCATATGAGTCTGAAGGGGTTAATAAAGTCGTGTAATAGTAGCCAGAATAAAGTTAAAAGACGTCGCCTGTTAACACTATCTGGTGCAACGTCTTGGGGGTTATTTTGGTATTTTGTTTAATTATGGAGGGCTTTAATTGTGTTTGTCATTTTCGAACAATGTATTTTTTGTTTACCCCCTAGACTTTAAAAAACGCCTCTCCAGACCCCCTTCAAACTAAACAAATATCGTCCCCCTAGACCCGCTTCAAGCTAAATGTGTAAATTTTTCGGTAGAATAATGTTCCGGCCAAAGGCCGGTTTCTCCCAAATTGAAGGCTCGCTATCGCTCGCCCAGGAAACATCGACACCTTGTTGGGTTGAATCATCATATAATCGCCAAACTAATGAGATGAAAAGTCTTAAAATCTCCAAGCTAATGGAGTAAAACTGGGAGTATTTAAATTGGCCCGCCCTGCACCTAATAGGGTACAGAAGGGGTTAAGTATTGATAATTTAGCTGCTAAGGGATTTAGTTTACCGCCAGTTGGAATCAAACCGACTATAGTGTGTCTCTGCGTGATATTAACCCCTTCTGTACCGGCGCCGTCTTTTATGTTATTCTAGCTGCAATTAGACGATTTTAAGAAGCTTAGAAAGGAGATAGGGTAAGTAAAAGGATTAATTAAGATAGTCTGTAGCCTTTTATTGGTAGACGTCCTTCCTAAGCTGAATAAAATCGCCCAATAGTTGCCAGAATATAATGTAAAGGATAGCACTGGTACAGAAAGGGTTAAGGCTTATTTTACACATGTAATGACAAATATCGCGACAAAATATGTCATAACAGCCGAGTAACCTAGATGCAAACATGGCAATTTACCATCAGCTGGAAGAAATGAACCACAGTATATCAAACACTGGCATCCCGAACGATTGACTTTTTCCCTTAGCTTTCCCGGGACGGTGGTTCGATACTGTACCGAACACAAACGAGACTCTGGAACGCTTCATCATAGCTTAAGTGGGTAGTGGTTATATTTCGGTCTCTTATTTTTGTTTCCTCGTTAGACCTCCATCAAGCGAAAAAACAAAAAACAAAATCCTAGACCTTCCTTCAAGATACATTTGTAAATGTTTCGGTAGAAAAATATCCCGGCCCGAAGGCCAATTCCTTTTAAAATTACAGGCTCGCAGTCGCTTGCCAGGAATGGTTTACATCTAAATGGCATGAAAGGTCTTACAATTGACACGAAATGGTGCGGTAAACTAATGTGCCGAACGTCTTAAAATCTAACAAATAATGGGGCTAAACATGAGGGGGAAGGGGGTCCAGAAAACTCAACCTCACCCCCTTTAAAAACCTTGGTAATTTTGAGTTACACGTCTTGAAAGGTTATACACAATGAAGCATTAACCCATTCTGTACCGGTACCATTCTTTTCAATTTAATTTGGCTGCCATTTGATGATTTTATTGTTTAAAATTTAAACAATAAACTCATCAAATGGCAGGCAAATTAAATTGAGGCTTTATTTAAACTTTAAATAAAGCCTCCAGCAATATACGGTCCCAATAATCTCTCAGAATAACTTAGATCCTTCTTAAGCTGCATAACATCGTCTAGTTTTAGCCATAATTAAAGTAAACAAGCCGTCATCGTGCTGAAGGGGTTAAATACTGAACAAAACTTATAATACCAAAATATATCAATACTAATACAAAGAACATATATGTAGAATATAAAATTATCAAAATGGCTTAGAATAATCAGGCTAGGTACGAATACAGTGAATCAGAAGAACACCTTTACATTTTGTTTTCAGTTTAGCGAAATTCATGAAGTAATAATTTATGAACAAAATATACTGTATGCAAAATAAATATAAACAAAAAGTAACGAACAAAAGGAGTTAGAATAATCAGGCTAGGTACAAACAGAGTGAATCAGAGACCTACTGTATTTCTTCCACTAAAACAATCAGGCTAAAATAGAGTGCATCAGAGAACCCATTCCCACAGTGGTTGAGTTCAGCGATATTCACGGACGTATTGGAGGGGCTGAGTCGTGATTGATACTGGACACCTTCCCAGGGAGCAGTGGGTGGTGAAGACGGTGGTCATTATGGTTATGTGGTGAATATGTCCAGGGGCATCATACTTAGCCATTGGATCACCATATGGGGCACCACCATAGCCTGGCACAAACCCTGGGGCACCGTATGGGACATGACCTGCATTACCACCTGGGCCGACGTCAGGCTAATAAGGGGAGGGTGGGGGTTGGGTAGGGGGTGATGGCGAGGGGGAGGGTGCGGGTGGGGTAGGGGGTGATGGCGAGGGCGAGGGGTTAGGAAGGCGCTTGGCGCGCGGGGTGCGAACTATTGGTTTGCACCCTATCACCTTCTTGCCACCGCCTTCTTGGTTACCCATAATGTTAAAGCGGCGGTGTAGCAACTTCCTAATTGAGTGAAAGAGCGAGTAACTCCATTGGCAGATCAACACGGGAAGGCACACGAGTACCGCCAACACGCTAACCAACACTAACCTAACCGCAAGATCCACACCAGGAGAAACACCTCGCACCGCCCTCCGACTATTGAGGACCTGCACTCGGGTTTGGAGGCACCGTAGGTATCGTGAGCGGTAGAGGATGTGCCAGGTAGAGGCCGGAGGGGTCATGTCAGAGGTCTATATTTATTATAGAGGGATTTTCTGGAACCCTTCTTTCTCATGTTTAGCCCCATTAATGTTGGGAATTTATAACGTTTGCCCCATTAGCTTGGCGATTTTAAGACCTTTCGCCAAATTTCTTTATTATTATTAATTAGGATTAATTAAGATAGTCTGTAGCCTTTTATTGGTAGACGTCCTTCCTAAGCTGAATAAAATCGCCCAATAGTTGCCAGAATATAATGTAAAGGATATCACCGGTACAGAAAGGGTTAAGGCTTATTTTACACATGTAATGACAAATATCGCTACAAAATATGTCATAACATCCGAGTAACCTAGATGCAAACATGGCAATTTACCATCAGCTGGAAGAAATGAACTATATCAAACACTGGCATACCGAACGATTGACTTTTTCCCTTAGCTTTACCGGGACGGTGGTTCGATACTGTACCGAACACAAACGAGACTCTGGAACGCTTCATCATAGCTTAAGTGGGTAGTGGTTATATTTCGGTCTATTATTTTTGTTTCCTCGTTAGACCTCCATCAAGCTTGGAAAAAACAAAATCCTAGACCTTCCTTCTAGATAAATTTGTAAATGTTTCGGTAGAAAAATATCCCGGCCCGAAGGCCAATTCCTTTTAAAATTACAGGCTCTCAGTCGCTCGCCAGGAATGGTTTACATCTAAATGGCATGAAAGGTCTTACAATTGACACGAAATGGTGCGGTAAACTAATGTGCCGAACGTCTTAAAATCTAACAAATAATGGGGCTAAACATGAGGGGGAAGGGGGTCCAGAAAACTCAACCTCACCCCCTTTAAAAACCTTGGTAATTTTGAGTTACACGTCTTGAAAGATTATACACAATGAAGCATTAACCCATTCTGTACCGGCGCCATTCTTTTCAATTTAATTTGGCTGCCATTTGATGATTTTATTGTTTAAAATTTAAACAATAAACTCATCAAATGGCAGGCAAATTAAATTGAGGCTTTATTTAAACTTTAAATAAAGCCTCCAGCAATGTACGGTTCCAATAATCTCTCAGAATAACCTAGATCCTTCTTAAGCTGCATAACATCGTCTAGTTTTAGCCATAATTAAAGTAAACAAGCCGTCATCGTGCTGAAGGGGTTAAATACTGAACAAAACTTATAATACCAAAATATATCAATACTAATACAAAGAACATATATGTAGAATATATAAAATTATCAAAATGGCTTAGAATAATCAGGCTAGGTACGAATACAGTGAATCAGAAGAACACCTTTACATTTTTTGTTTCAGTTTAGCGAAATTCATGAAGTAATAATTTATGAACAAAATATACTGTATGCAAAATAAATATAAACAAAAAGTAACGAACAAAAGGAGTTAGAATAATCAGGCTAGGTACAAACAGAGTGAATCAGAGACCTACTGTATTTCTTCCACTAAAACAATCAGGCTAAAATAGAGTGCATCAGAGAACCCATTCCCACAGTGGTTGAGTTCAGCGATATTCACGGACGTATTGGAGGGGCTGAGTCGTGATTGATACTGGACACTTTCCCAGGGAGCAGTGGGTGGTGAAGACGGTGGTCATTATGGTTATGTGGTGAATATGTCCAGGGGCATCATACTGAGCCATTGGATCACCATATGGGGCACCACCATAGCCTGGCACAAACCCTGGGGCGCCGTATGGGACATGACCTGCATTACCACCTGGGCCGACGTCAGGCTAATAAGGGGAGGGTGGGGGTGGGGTAGGGGGTGATGGCGAGGGCGAGGGTGGGGGTGGGGTAGGGGGTGATGGCGAGGGCGAGGGGTTAGGAAGGCGCTTGGCGCGCGGGGTGCGAACTATTGGTTTGCACCCTATCACCTTCTTGCCACCGCCTTCTTGGTTACCCATAATGTTAAAGCGGCGGTGTAGCAACTTCCTAATTGAGTGAAAGAGCGAGTAACTCCATTGGCAGATCAACACGGGAAGGCACACGAGTACCGCCAACACGCTAACCAACACTAACCTAACCGCAAGATCCACACCGGGAGAAACACCTCGCACCGCCCTCCGACTATTGAGGACCTGCACTCGGGTTTGGAGGCACCGTAGGTATCGTGAGCGGTGGAGGATGTGCCAGGTAGAGGCCGGAGGGGTACCACACGCAGCCCGATCGTCCCCCTGAATCCACTGGTGAACGGGTTTGGGGAGCCAGACGAGGGTGGAGTCCTGCTAGGATACCTCCAGGGCCTCCAAGGCTTAGCAGGTCTTTCTGTCCAGGCATGTTGAGACCCCGTACAGAAAGAACGCCACTATTACCCCACTAACGGCGCAACCAATAACCTTACTCAAAAGACCCATATCTACTATATCCAACACACAAATATTGAACATACAGGGTGTCCCAGGAGGAAAGGGCATAACTTTGGGAAATGATAGAACAAAGTATTCTAAGCCCAATCTTCAATACAAAATAGTCCAAATCTCGACAGGTATCGAGATATTGCATTTTGAAAATTATATTTTCTTCAGTATTTCCCCATAAGGCTGGCCTAGCTGTCCTAGTGCCTACCACACCTCCATCTTTCTGCACTTATTTTACCATGTTATTATAAAGATACTATAATTCTGTAAGTTGTAAAATGATTATAGACATATTAGCTCACTTTGGACCAGGTAGAAATGTTTTGACATGGGAGAGTCCATTACAGTGATGCGGGGGAGGACACTAACTTAAACCTTCAATATCTTTATAACTGTTGAGATTTGGACTTTTTGTTATTGAACATTTTATGCTTATAATACCGTGTTCTATCATTTCCCAAAGTTATGCCCTTTCCTCCTGGGACACGCTGTATATATAATGACAAATATTGATTGAAACTGACCGAACACAATGATCGTTAGAACAAATTTAGGACTATTTTATCAGAAAAAAACAAACAGTAGTATAATATAATATATATACTGTATATATATATATATATATATATATATATATATATATATATATATATATATATATAGGCCTATACCGGTATATATATATTTTTTTTAATAGCCAACCTGGTTAATGTACAAACTGCAAGCCGTTCATATTGGATGGTTCACTTTTTGGGCGATTTTTGCATGCATTCATTAATTTTCTAGTTTCCTCCCTAGACCTCCATCAAATTTAAAAAAATCATCCATTAGATCCCCCTTCTAGATCAATTTGTACATTTTTCGGTAGAAATTTCCCAGCCGAAGGCCATTTCTTCCAACATTACAGGCTCACTATCGTTCGCCAGGGACAAAAATCGACACCTAAATAGCACGAAAGGTCTACATATTGACGAAGAAATGGGGCGAAAGGTCTTAAAATTGACTAACTAATGGGGCAAACATCTTAACATCTGAAAACTAATGGGGCTAACACAGAGAGAAACTGGTCCAGAAAACCCGGCCCATCTCCCCTTAATCCATACAAAATCCTCTACGCATTTCTTTTCTTTCTGGCTATTATTTGATGATTTGATTCAGATTTGGTTGGGTATATGTAAGTCAGAGGGTTAATTGAGATAGCTTTTACCCTTATAATTCCAATAGATGTTTCCTAAACTGTCGAAAAATCGTCTATTGATAGCCAGAATAAAACTGGTAAAACGCGTCATGGTCTTCGAAAGGTTAATCTTATTCTTTGCTCTCGTGAAGGATAGTTTTAGTCTAAGAGAAATATATAGTAGTTGTGATAGAAGACAAGTAAAAGGGAGATGGTGGATTTTTAAGACCCCCCTCCCCCCACCCTTCTCCCTCATGTTTAGCCCTATTTAGTTTTCAGATTTTATGACGTTCGGCCCATTAGTTTAGCGATTTTAACTTTTTGACCCATTGCTTTGTCATTTAGGCGTCTATTTGGGTTTTTTTCCTGGCGAGCGATAGCAAGCCTGTAATTTAGTATGAATTACCAGCCTTGCGCCGGAACATTTTTGTATCGAAAAATGTACAAATACTTGGCGGTATTTTTTAAGCTTGATGGAAGTTTAGGGAGGAAGCTAAACAAAATGTTACACAGAAAAATAAATAAGAACATTAATACGCCCCTCCCCCCTTAAGCCAAGTAATGGTATAGTCTACGTGTAATAATAACTGGTCTTTAGCTGAAGCAAATGGGCTGTAGATTGCCACACCTTTTATTGGTTGATTGTGTTAGTGTTTATATGGAGGGATGCTGGGGAGTATTGTGTTAACCCTGTCTGTCTATCCTTTAGAAAGACGTGTGGTGATGGTGGTGGTAGTAGTGATGGTTGGTGGTGATTGTGGTAGTAATGATGGTGGTGGTGACTGGTAGTAATAGTGATTGTGGTAGTAATGATGGTGGTGGTAGTAATGATGGTGGTGGTAGTGATGATTGTGGTGGTGACTGGTAGTAATAGTGATTGTGGTAGTAATGATGGTGGTAGTAGTGATGGTTGGTGGTGATTGTGGTAGTAATGATGGTGGTGGTGTTAGTAATGATTGTGGTGGTGACTGGTAGTAATAGTGATTGTGGTAGTAATGATGGTGGTGGTGATTGTGGTGGTAGTAGTGATGGTTGGTGGTGATTGTGGTAGTAATGATGGTGGTGGTGACTGGTAGTAATAGTGATTGTGGTAGTAATGATGGTGGTGGTGATTGTGGTAGTGGTAGTGATGATTGTGGTGGTGACTGGTAGTAATAGTGATTGTGGTGGCAGTAGTGATGGTTGGTAGTGATAGTGGTAGTAATGATGGTGGTGGTGATTGTGGTGGTGACTGGTAGTAATAGTGATTGTGGTGGTAGTACTGATGGTTGGTGGTGATTGTGGTAGTAATGATGGTGGTGGTGATTGGTAGTAATAGTGATTGTGGTGGTAGTAGTGATGGTTGGTGGTGATTGTGGTAGTAATGATGGTGGTGGTGATTGTGGTAGTGGTAATGATTATTGTGGTGGTGACTGGTAGTAATAGTGATTGTGGTGGTAGTAGTGATGGTTGGTGGTGATTGTGGTAGTAATGATGGTGGTGGTGATTGTGGTAATGGTAGTGATGATTGTGGTACTATACAAAATATATAGTAGTGATGGTGGTGGTGATTGTAGTAGTAATGATAGTGATGATTGTGGTGGTAGTAATGATGGTGATGGTGTTTGTGTTAGTGGTAGTGATGGTGGTGGTGATTGTGGTAGTAGTAGTGATGGTGCTGGTGATTGTGGTAGTAGTGGTGGTGATTGTGATAGTAGTAGTGATGTTGGTGGTGATTGTGGTAGTAGTAGTGATTCTGGTGGTAATTGTGGTAGTAGTAGTGATGCTGGTGGTCTAAAGCAGTTAGTTCAGCAACCCACCCGTATTCCGGACCGCCCTGAATATCGGCCCAACATTATCGACTTATTTCTAACCACTAATCGTTCTTCTCCCTCCGTTGGGCTTCTCCAATCATAACCCTATCTCTGTCACCTGTCCTGTCTCTCCAGTACGGCCTTCTGACACCCCCAGCCGGCGGTGCTTGTTGTATTTTGGGGCTGCCGACTGGGAGACTCTTCGGCAATACTTCTTTGATTCCCCATGGAATTATATTTGCTTCTATGGCCGGGGACCGTCTGAGAGTGCCAAGCGCAATAATGAGGTACTCCTTTTGGGCAAGGAAGCATACATCCCATATTCTTTCTGTCAAGCTAACTCGCAAAAATCTTGGTTTTCTCACGCTTGTTCTACTACTGTCCGCAACAAGGAGGAAGCATTCAAACGGTACCGTCGCCTGCACATTCAAGAGTCCCGTACTTTATAGGCCTCTGCCTTGAATCAAGCCAAATCTGTTCTCTGACTCGCCAAAAAATCTTTCATCAATAACAAATGCTCTGAAATTTCCAACTCTAGCTCTTCACAAGCTTTTTAGCATCTAGCCTAAAACCTCTCCAATAATTTTACTTCTTCGTCTTTCCCTCCTATTTTCCACTTCGACGGTACCACCCCACCGTCACCTTCTCCTCTGATAAAGCTGAATTCTGCGCTCAAACTTTCGCTAAAAACTCCACCTTGGATGATTCCGGTGCTACTCCTCCCTCTCCACCCCCCTCTCACTTACTTATGCCTAAGATCATAATCTCTTCTAAGGATGTACTTTCTGCCCTCTCTGGGCTTAATACTAAGAAGGTGTATGGGTCTTGATGGTGTTCCTACTGTTGTACTCAAAAACTGTTTTTCTGTGCTGACTCCCTGTCTAGGCAAACTCTTTCGTCTCTGTCTTTCGTTCTTGATGGAATTATGCTCATATTCAACCTGTCCCAAAGAAGGGTGACCGCTCTCAACCCTATAACTATCGTCCCGTTGCTCTCATTTCTTGCATATCTTAATGTTTTTGAAACTATTTTTACTTCAAAATGTCTCTTCTCATAATCTACTTTTAAATCATAAGTATGGCTTCCTTAACCCATACTGTACCGGTGACGTCCTTTTCATCATATTCTGGCAGCTATAAGATTATTTTATTCAGCTTAGGAAGGATATCTAACAATAAACATGTTTCTAACTATCTCGACCAACCTTTTTTTAACTACCACAAATTCTTCCTAAGCTGCACAATATCGTCTAAATATAGCGAACATACAACATAACACACGTCGCTGGTACTCAAAGGGTTAAGGGTCACTCTACTTGTGCTCTTCTTTCATATCTTACTAACTCTTGGTCATCCTCCTTTCGGGACTTCGCTTCGGTAAGACCTTTTCTATTGCGCTAGACATAGCGAAGGCCTTCGATAGAGTCTGGCACAAATCTCTAACTTCTAAACTACCCTCCTTCGGTTTATATCCCTCCATCTGTGCCTTGATATCTTAGTTTCCTTTCTGGCCGTTCCATAGCTGCGGCTGTGGACGGCCATCGTTCACTTCCTCATCCTATCAACTCCGGTGTTCCTCAGGGTTCTCTTTCTAATATTCATAAATTATTTTCTCAACTGTACATCCAGTCCTACCCATTTGTATACCTTACACTATTCAACTAGTTTCCATGATCACCCCAGCAAGCAATCCTTCACAAACCTATGTGATAAAGCCATAAAAAACGTTTCTTCTGACCTAACAACCCTTTCTAATTAGAACAGAACAAATCTTGTTACTTTCAATGCTTCCAAAACCCAATTTCTCCATATATCTACCCGTCAAGAACTCTCAGAGGATTATCCCTTATATTTCAACAATACAAAAATCAACCCTTCATCTTCTCTCAGTATTTTCGGTGACTCTTTGTCTTCATATTTCACAGTGCATCCATGTATTGAGTATTGTTGGCGAGGATCCTCTCACACAGTACTTCTAGACAAAGTAGAAAAGAAAGTCTTTCATATCATTAACTCCCGTCCACTCACTGATTCTCTGCAATCTCTCTCTCTCGCTCTTCGCCGCAATGTTGCATCTCTCTCGCTATTCTATCGTTATTACAATAATCAGTGTTCCTCAGAGCTCTCTCAGTGTACACCACCTCCTGTACATAGGTTATGTAGTACCCGTCTTGCAACACAATCCCACCCCTTATCTGTGCAACTCTCCAACCCAAGAGTGAAACGATACTTCCAATCTTTCTTCTATTCAACAGCCGAGCTCTGGAACTCTCTTCCTGAAACCATGGTTCCCTCATCCTATGACTTGAATTGCTTCAAACTCTGTGTGTCCAGACATTTTGGCTCAAACATTCCTAGATTTTGGCCTGTCACTCTTTCAACTCTGGGGAGGGCACTGGTCACAAGGCAGTTTTGCCTTCTGTCTCCATCATGCACATATAAAACAAATATATAAATAATAAGTGTACCTCTGCAGCTTCGGCCAATGATCTGAACCCAGTGGCCTATAAAACAAGGCAGACAGAGCAACAACAAACGCTAATGGTCTAAACGCTTCACACGGGCCGTAATCAAACGCTTGGAAGCCTCGGATCTGTAGCGATATGTTACGGTACACACACACACACGCCCGCACACACACACGCACCCTCACACGCACACGCCCACACGCCCCTTCTCAATAGCGCCGCGCATGGACAATAGGGGGAGCGCTAACATCAAAGGCAGCCATCAGGGACGTTCGTGGGGAGATTTGTTGTTAGGTTTATACTACAGTCACGCCAAAAAGTCATTAAGGGATATTAGTCAGCTTAGGAAGGACCTCTAGGGTTTACAAGGGGTATTTATTTTAAACATTTAGGGAGAGGTAGGTTAGTTTGCTCCCTAGACCTCTAACTAGCTTTATAAAACATCCCCAAGACACTCCTTCGATATTAATTTGTACATTTTTCGGTAGAAACTCCTCCCTGGCCAGAGCCTGGCCGGAGGCCGCTTCATACTAAATCACAGGCTTGCTATCGCTCGCCAGAAAAAATAGACACCTAAATGGATCGACATAATTTAATGTTGAAGAAAAATAGGTTGAAAGATCTTAAAATCGCCAAAATAATGGGGCTAACGTCATAAAATATCAAACCTAAGATGAAGTGGAGGGAGAAAGGGAACCAGAATAATAAAGACCCTCCCCTTAACTCCCATAGATACTTTCTACACCCAGTAACATCGCCTGATGTTAGCCAGTACAATGAATAAATGTGCCATAATACCAAAAGGGTTAAAACAATGACCATTTGCGAGTATCGGCCTATAAGGAAGTGGGATCTGTAGACATTAATATTAACAAACTTATTACCTAAAAATAATACGGTCGTAGTTCATTTACAAATACATGAAACCAAATTCAACATACTTTCTATCCATCAGAAACCTACATTATAATTGCTTTTATGTTTAATATTTATGTTTACGGCTCCAACTTCCTCGTAGCCGGAATCTTGCAAGTGGTGAATTATAAGTATATTGTATATAATATGTACTGTATTTATGAAGTTCATCTCATAAAAATGCGTTCCCCGACCAGAAACTTCGTGTGTCCAGGCATTTTGAGCCCAACGTCCCTTGAATTTGGAGCTCTGTCACTCTTTTGGCTTTGGGGAAGACACTCGTTACAGACAGTCGGCCTTTTGCCTCTTTCACACACACACACACACACACAAACAGAACTGCTTTCACACCACCACAATCACAACCATTATAAATATCGTCACTACCGTCAACATTATAAGTGATACCATAAAACAAAATAATAATAATACAAAAAAATAAGCCAATCCTACGTCCAACATGGTAACTAACTCTGTGAGTTAACCAGGGCAGTGAGTTACATGAACATATATTTCAAACCCAACCCAGGATCGAACCATGGACAGTCAGGGCCTAATTAACCCCTTCAGTACCGGCTACGTCTCTTCAATGTTTGTCTAGCTATATTTAGATGATTGTGTGTTGTTCAAGAAGGATCTGTAGTAGTAAGAAGGGTTAAGTGAGATAGTTCGAAGCCTGTTAACCCGGGAACGCCGAGAACACTTTTACGAGGTTTTGGTGGGCAAAGGCGAGAACACTCTTAACCTCTCAGCTGTGCAGCCCCTGTAGTATACACCATACCCCTGTGCGTAGGTATTTATATGTATTCCTCACTAAAATTGTTAATTTACCATAAATATAATTAATACTTATCTATATGCACCTATTTTACGTTTAATATGAAGATAGTAACATGCTACAACAATAAAACAAGTGGGAATATCATTTGTATGATCAAAATCACGAATTGATAGGGAGTGGTTCAGTCAACAATTGTGAGCCAGCCGGCCTCATATCCTCCTCTCTCGAGGCCTGCAGAGAGACTGAGGCCTGTATCTCACTCTCTCGCTCTTTCCCACGCATAGACACACACATGACCACACCCTATGATCGGTTTGGAGATGTTTACACAAAAATATACCAATGAATAAGGGAATAACAGGGAAAATAGGTGATAATTGAAAGGGGGGGGGGAGGGGGGAAGAGGGGAAGGAGGGGATGTGGAGGAGTGATATGAGGCATGGAGGGAAAAAAAGATTCAAGTGCTACTGGGGTTTTAAAAAAAAAAAAAATTTAGGCCTAGGATATTAACACCTTACGAGCGGCCTATGCGGTTTATTTATGTGTACCGCCCAGCGGGGTGTTTTTAGCCAAAATAGGGCTGTTTACGTGATCATTTTCATGCCTAAATAAGACCCAGAACGTAAAACAAGTACCTATCCCTGAAAGGGCATAAACAGAGCTTTCGAATGACACCATAACGATCCTTGTATGATGGATAGTTTTCTTGCAATAACCGTGCAACGCGAGTGCAAAAAGCAGGTAATTCGGTACTTTCGGTACATAATTGAGTATGTAGCGAGTGAGAGAGGGAGGAGGGAGCTGAGATTTGTGTCAGTAGGTTCGCCGCGGTGGTCTGGAGCAGTCATACGCTCGCTAGTCTCCTGCCACCACTTGTCTCTCTCTCTCAGCCACATTACGTGCTGAAATTGCCACTCGAGTTATGTCGAGCGCCGCCACATAGTCAAGCTTTATTTAACTCGACTTAAGTGGTGGGCCGCTTTTTAAGGGTTAAGAGTCTCCCTGCAGTCGCCCAGTAAAACCTCTTAAGAGTCTCCCCACAGCTGCTGGGTTAAGAGGTAAGGCCTAAAAAAAACTTTTAAAAGTAGCACTTAAAAAAACAAAGTGTTTAAGTGAGATAATTCCCCTCCATACCTCCTGTCACTCCTCCACATGTGTCAAAATCCCTTCTTTTCCCCCTTTCGCACCCCCCCCCTTCAATTATCACCTATTTTCCCTCTTATTCCCATATTTATTGGTGTATTTACCGTGCCAATATCTCTAAGCTGATCCTAGGGTGTGGTGTTGCGTGTGTCTATGTGTGGGAAAGAGAGAGAGAGACAAGCTTCAGACCCTCAGTCTATCTCCAGGCATCGAGAAAGGAGGGTGTAGGCCTCACGTGTCTCTCACCTCATGAATGAACGGTCGGCAATAATTCACGATTTCCACCATCCAAACACTATTCCCACTTGTTTTATTGTTGTTACATGTTACTATCTTCATATTAAACGTAAAATAGGTGCATATGAATAAGTAATAACGATATTTATCGTATAATGATGATTTTAGGTCGGAAAGAGGCCTAATATCTTCGCCCAGTTACATGGTATCCACTACATACAGCTCGCGCTTTAGAGGTTAATTATTGGAGGTTCTTTTTAAACTGAATATGATTGTCTAACAGTTGCCATAATATAATGAATAGGATGTCACCGGCACTGTATGGGTTAACCTACTCCACCATGACGGGATACGTTGACACCGTGGTGAAGTGGCTTTAAGCATGGGCTCTCGTCCTGACTGTTCGTGGATCGATCCTGGGAAGGGTATATATTTATAAACATGTATTATTAACTGATTTTATATACATATAGAAGACCCTGTGAACAAAAAGGAAAACAAAACTATAAACATTATAATAGTTCACATATCAACAATACACATTCAGCTAGAGCTCCACACCCAAGCACTCAATTGCACACTCAAAAATCCATGCGCTACATCCAACTATATAAAAAATGATATGTAGCATCCCGAATTGCTTGCCAATATTTCAACGGGCAAAACGTAGCGTATACAATATATCCCCCCCCCCCTCCCCTCTCTCTCTCTCTCTCTCTCTCTCTCTCTCTCTCTCTCTCTCTCTCTCTCTCTCTCTCTCTCACTATTTGTTGTACACCTTACAGTTCGTGAATGTATGTATTTTTTTCTATAAACGCTTACTTCCCCCCCCCCCACTCTCTCTCTTTCTCACACACACACACATACACACAAAATCCCTCCCCCTCTCTCTCTCTCTCACACACACATTTTTCCGCCGTTTGATCTATACATTTTTGTTTTCCTTTTATAACATTCTCCCTATTCATCCTGTTTCTATTTGTTTTGTTTCTTTCTATCTTTTCCACTATCGCTCTTTCTTCTGCTGTGTTTATATTGCTTCCTTCCTCTCTCTCTCTCTCTCTCTCTCTCTCAGCATTTGTTATACCCTCACATTCCGTGAGTTTATGTATTTTGTTCTATAAACTCTCCCCCCCCCCTTTCTCTCTCTCACACACAAACACACATGCACACTCCCTCTCTCTCTTTCACACACACACAAACACACACACACAATTCCCCTTCCTACCGTCTCTCCTATAAATGTTCTCTGTCTATCTTTTTCTATATATTTTTGTTCAACTATCCTTCTTTGTTTCTTCTATTGACCCTTTCTATATCTGGCTTTATCTCGCTTGCTCTCGTTCTCTCTCTCTCTCTCTCTCTCTCTCTCTCTCTCTCTCTCAATACTTGTTGTTCCTCTTACATTCCGCTAGTATATGTATTTTTCAATAAACTCTCTCCCTCCCTCCCATCCTCTCTCTCTCTCTCTCTCTCTCTCTCTCTCTCTCTCTCTCTCTCTCTCTCTCTCTCTCTCTCTCTCTCTCTCTCTCTCTCTCTCTCTCTCTCTCGTTATCAGATCTCGTTATCAGTACACATGAAAACTTGATATATAAACTTGACGTCGGTGAACACTTATCTACGTCTGATCACAAGCTTATTAGAATCGACATAAATTGCAAATATACTATTGAAAAACAGGACATAAAAATTGCAGATTTAAAAAATGCAAATTACAACGAACTTAGGAAAGCCCTCAGTGACTTACATATTCAGCTAAGTAATATTGACACAATTGAACTGTGGGATAAATATAAAGACATATTCATGAGTGCCCAGAATAAATATAAAGACATATTCATGAGTGCCCAGAATAAATATAAAGACATATTCATGAGTGCCCAGAATAAATATAAAGACATATTCATGAGTGCCCACTGCCCAGAATAAATATATAGCCACTACAATTAAAGTAAATACTAGCAAAAACAAACCTTGGTCCAATCAGAATATTTGCAAGGCGAATAAATATCATAAACTAACTAAAAATGACATAAATAATGAACACTTCAGCTATCTATACAAACAAAGTAGAACAAAAGTAAAGACATTATTCAGAACAGAGAAGCGTAATTACGAAATTTATATAGCAAATGAAAGTAAAAAAAAATATCCAAAGCAATTTTTACGGTTACGTTAATGGTAATAGAAAAATTAAAAACGGAATAGGGCCATTAATAAATAATGACCAGACAGTAACAGGAGATAAAATTATTGCAATTTGCTTAATTAATATTTGTGTTCCGTTTTACTAAGGAAGAACAGAACACTACTCCTGAAACAAACGCAACAACGCATGAAATAGGAAACTTTACCATAAGCAAAAGTGAAGTGTTATGTAAGCTGAACAATTTAAATATTAATATAACCGCTGGACCAGATAATATTCACCCAAGAATTCTGAAAAACGTGAAAGAAGAAATAGCGCAATCCTTAACTAACATATTTAACTTGTCGCTTGTCGGCATCAACTCAGCTAGACCACAACACAGATCACTACTATAGGTAGCGCCAACGAACTTGACAATTATCTCGATCCCTGACCTCTTCGTAACTCAAAAGGATCTTGAGCAAACTGGCTGTAAATTTCCACACCTATTTCCTGGTGGACTCTTCCCAAATGTTAAAAATGTCAGCCCAATTGCTTTAATTCATTTTGAGTTATAAGAGGTTAAGGGGTCCAGATTATTGTCAAGTTCGTTGGCGCTACCTATAGCCACACTCGACATTAGTAAAGCCTTCGATGCCATCCCCCGCCACAACCTAACAAACAATATCTACAACACAAACATGCACAACAACACAACAAGATGGCTGGCCAACTTCCTAGCAGGCAGATGTGCACACGTATCTTTTGCCGGTCAGTCATCTAGCATCAGAAACTTTCCAAATGGAGTCCCACAAGGATCCGTCCTATCGTCCGCACTCTTCAATCTGTACATGCAAGACATAACTATACCCAATACACCCCCAATAAACTTAGCCTCCTATGCAGATGACATAACACTCACATGCACACACCATGACCCAAACACAGCAACAGATCACCTTTAACCCTATATCAACACACTACATGGCTGGTGCACTACAAACAGACTTAATCTAGCCCCAGCCAAATCCACCACAACCCTGCTCATAAGCTGGACAAGAGAACACGAATACATCCCTCAACTCACCATAAACAACACACCCCTAACACTTACACACTCACCCAAAATCCTAGGAGTAACATATGATACTCATATGACATTCAAACAGCACACCACAAACACGAAAAAAAACCTGACACCCAGACTTAACGCCCTCAGGTCACTTGCTCACACAAAATTTGGACACAACAAAGATACCACCACCACAGTTAATAAACAATATATAAGATCAGTGATGGAATACGCAAGCCCAGCCTGGGCTTCTAACCTAGCTGAAACACATCATAAGACCTTACAGACTATTCAAAACAAAGCCCTAAACATCATTACAGGCTGCACAGGTACTACTGTACACCCACAGATCACCTACATCAAGAAACCAAAATCCTCATAGTCAAAGACCATCTGGACATGAGAGGCACTCAATTCCTGGCAGCAGCCTCCACGAACCAAAACCACCCACTACACTACAATCATGGCAACACACCCACAGACACCAAGAAATATCAAAACAACACCCAGCACACGGTATCACACACAAATACTGTCCTCTCTCCCTCCCTGTCCACCCCAAACCAACTTCCAGAAGCACACCCATACTCATATCTCTCGCCAATCCATCCACGCACTCATAGACAACACGCAGCTGCAAGCACGACCTCCCGAAATCCATCCTTCCGAATCCTCCCTTCCTCGCGAGGACAAAGTCCACCTGGCCAGGCTGAGATGCGGACACCATCCAGCTCTTCTGAGCTATCAGAAGAGACTGGATGACTCCGTCGTCGACACCTGCCCGGGATGTAACACAGCACTCCATACCATCAAACACATCATAGAAGATTGCATTTCACACAACCACTTACGCCAACAACACAATTTACACTCAATGAGAGCTCTGTGGGAAAGCCCGATCGTGGCCATGGCCTTCCTCAGGGACTCGGGGCCGTTCGGCCAGGCAGCTTAGGGAACAACAACAACAACAACAACTTGTCGCTCAATCAGGAAACCGTACCTAGTGATTGGAAAACTGCAACTATCACTCCAATAATTAAGAAAGGAAATAAAGCCCAAGCAAATAATTATAGACCAATCAGTTTAACGTCAATGATAGGAAAAATTATGGAAACAATTCTGAGACAAGATAGTAGATTATCTGGAGTCAAACAAATTAATAAGAGAAAGCCAACATGGCTTTAGATCCAGTAAGTCCTGTTTAACAAATTTGATAGAATTTTATAATAAACTATTTACACATAACGACTCTACTAAATCATTAGACATAATTTACTTAGATTTCCAAAAGGCATTCGATAAGGTACCTCATGGAAAATTATTGAAGAAATTGGAAATGTTGGGCATTAAAGGACAAATTCATGCCTGGATAAAAAGCTGGCTGACAAACAGAAGGCAGAGAGTAGTGATAAATGGAGTAGAATCTGAGTGGGAGCCTTTTTATAGTGGAGTGCCTCAGGGATCGGTCCTGGGGCCAGTTTTGTTTCTAATCTATATAAATGACATCGATGTTGAACTAAATAATACTATCTCAAAGTTCGCTGATGACACAAAGATAGGAAAATCAGTATTAACTGAAGAAGACAGAAATAAATTGCAATTTAATTTAAATAAAACAGTAGAGTGGTCGGAAAAATGGCAGATACCATTCAATGTTGACAAATGCCAGGTCTTGCAAATAGATAATAAAAAAAATATGAATACAAGATGAAAGGTCAGCCAATCAAAACAAGTGCATTAGTTAACCCCTTACGGACGGGGATGTTTGTAACTTCTACTACCTGTCAGGCGGGCATATTTACCCTAAACGAGCTTCATTCCATGCTGTTTTTCATGCAAAAACAAGAGCCAGAGCGTAATACAATTATGTATCCGTGAAAGGGCAATAATAGAGCTCTCCAATGACACCTGAATCATCCTTGTACGACCACGGGTAATCCTGTAGCGATCGCGCAACGAGAGGTGAAAACCCTAAAATACGGTAATTTCCCCAGTTTTTTCCTGGTCTCGCGAGGCCGTGGGTGTGGAATGTTGCAGAGGTGGTGTCGGTCGGGGCACTAGGGCTGTGCCGAACGGTCAGAGCCTGCATATCGTCCTCCCAACGCATGGACACTCTCTCAGAGCCGATAATGTGCTCAAAATCCCTTCCGACTATTGTCGGGCACCGCAGGGGTGGCCATTATTCTCTCGGCCGACACATGTCGGGCACCGCGGCTTGAGTGTTAAAGACTTGAGGGTTCTTATATCTGAAAACCTAAAGACCTCAGATCAATGTGCAGCAGCTGCGAATAAGGCCAATTGAGCATCGAGATATATTTAGAGAAATTTTACTTATAAAAATTAGAATATTATAGTACCTATATTTAAAAGCATAGTGAGGCCCCATCTTGAATATGTTGTGCAATTTTGGTCTCCTTATCTACGCAAGGACATTGGGAAGCTCGAGTCGGTGCAGCTTAGAGCGACAAAGTTGATTCCGTCACTAAGAAACAAATCTTATTATGAAAGACTAAAAAAAAAAAAAAAAAAATCACTTAAGAAAAGAAAATTGCGAGGTCAATTAATCGAGTGTTTGAAGACACTAAAGGGATTTGACAAAATTGATGTAGATTCACTTTTCCAAATAGATAATAGTTCATTAACTCGGGGTAATGGAATGAAATTAAAAACGAGGAGGGCGAATCTCGATGTCACAAAGAACACACACACACACAGGTCAAGCATCAGTAGTATATACTATTTCGCATCTTCGTTCTTTAATATAAATTTCCCAGTAGAAGTTTTGTATTTGTTTTCATTCTGCTGGGTGACTTCTTTCCCCAACTTAATTTCATGCCAACCAACGGTCGGAGGAAAAGGTGGGTGGGGAGAGAGCCTTCTTCTTTGCTATCCTTGCATTCCACTTTGTTGCAAATTCTATTCTGACATTAAGTCCGGACTACCTAGTTGGGACCGCAAGGACTGTGTAGTATGTGTATCTATGTAACTGTATGTATGTAACTATCTCTCTCTCTCTCAATATTTGTTGTGCCTTACATTCCGCTAGTATATGTATTTTTCTATGAACTCTCTCTCCCTTTCATTATCTCTCTCCTTCCCCCCTCTCCTTCTCTCTCTACCCCCTCCCACCCACCTTATATCAAAGTGAATATTTAAGCTGGTCCCCAAAGAACCCGGCTGACATTTACCAGGCCATAGCGAGAGAGAGAGAGAGAGTGTGTGTGTAGGCTGTGTGTGTGTGTGTGTGTGTGGCTGTGTATGTGTGTGTGCGTGTCTCATAGCAGAAGGGTACATGCACGATCCATAGTAGCTGCCTTATAGTACTTTGATAGTGTTTGGTTGGTTCTCTCTCTTTTTCTTTCTCTCTCTCTCTCTCTCTCTCTCTCTCTCTCTCTCTCTACTTTTCTATGCTTACATCCTTCTACGCTTGTTTATATTGTTGGTTTACTTCCGCTCTCTCTTTCTCTCACTCTCTCTCTCCTTTCCTATTTGTGTTTGTGTTCTCACTCTCACACTCACACACTCTCTCTCTCTCTCTCGTTTAATACTTAATTTTTGTCGTTCATCATAATGCGTCATAATGTTCAGAGGGTTAACCCATACTGTACCGGTGACATCAATAATTACATTTTGACAACTTTTAGACAGTTGTATTCATATTAGGAAGGACCTCTAGCAATAACAAGGCTTCAAACTATTTCAACCAACCCTTATATTAACTGCAGATCCTTCCTAAGCTGCATAGTATCGTCTAAATATAGCTAGAATAAAAGATAACACACGTCGTTGGTTCTCAAATGGTTAACCCACACAGTACCGGTGATGCCTGTTTCATTATATTGTGGAAACTATAAGACGAATGTATTCAGTTCAGGAACAATAAGGCTTCAAACTATCTCCAGCAATCCTTTTAACTAACGCACATCCTTCCTAAGCTGCATAATATCGTCTAAATATAGCTAGAATAAAAGATAACACACGACGTTGGTACTCAAAGGGTTAAGGGGTGTCACACGAGCACTTCAACCTCGGTGCCGCACTAACCGAGTCATAAAGTAGCTAATATCGATATTTTCAAGTCTATTCGCTGTAAGTAGGCGAGCAATCATGACCTCTAACCTTTGTAACTCAAACACGACTAGGGTAATCTAGCTAACAGTTCTACCATTTGGGAAGAGCCAGTCAAGGAATAGATGTGGACATTTACAGCCAATTTGCTCTAGCCCTGTTCGAGTTACAGAGGATAGAGGTCATGATTCCTCGCCTGCTTACAGCGAATAGACTATATTTGATAATTTTCTCTATCATTATTGTCTCTTTGAATCTCCGCTGTTTCGCTCAAATATTTTGGACATTATAATGTAAAACTTGTAAAATAAACAAGCCAAAACAGGGACGACACAATATAAATACAAAATAACATTAAAATAACTGTGGAAATAACGATTTAGCAAAAAATCTTAAAGACGTTTCACTTCATTAGTTTTGGCGATATTAAGACGCTTCACACCATTCAGGTGTCTTTATTTCTTCTGGGAGAGTGACAGCGAGCCTGTAACATAGGAAATATAAGCAACCGGCCGGGACCTTCTTTTATTGAAAATTTAAAAAAAAATAATTGGAGGGGGTCCGGATGGGCATTATTTAGTTTGAAGGAAGTCTGGGAAGGATTGTTTGTTAGCCTAGGTGACAAGCTAAAATACATTGCTCGAAAATAGCAAAAACAAGCAAAATCCTTAACAATCATTAAATATCCTAATAATCTATATATCATTAATTTCACCACAACACCAAACACCAATAAATGTAATAAAAGCATAATATTATATGTGATCCACCGGGATTCAAACCTGGGTTATCACACATATATTTTAAAACACTCTAACCATTACGCCACCACGATTTTTTTTTTTTTTTTGTATGCACACGCCTACGACTTATTATCCATTCTCGAATACTGGATATTAAACCAATCAAGCCGTCCGACCAGCTAGTGTTTAACCAGTAGTTCTCAACCGGTGCCAACACAACCAATGCTGTTAATATAGGTTAGGGTTCGGTTAGTTCTTTGTATTGGCACTGGTTTAAGGGGGGATGGGCGGATTTATTGGCCCATTTATGTATCTTTTTATTATATATGTTTGTTCCTCCCTAGACCTCCATCAAACTTATAAAAACATTCCCTAGATAAATGTGTACATTACTCTCTCTCTCTCTCGCTCCTTCTCTCTCTCTCTCTCTCTCTCTCTCTCTCTACATATATATATACTGTATATCTCTTCCCCTACCCTTTCTTTATCTCTCTCCCTCCTCTCCCCATATGTAAATGTAAATATATCAATATACTGTATATTAATACTAGCAGGGGTACCCGGCGTTGCCCGGGTAATCACCATAATCACCATCACTACTACCACCACTACTACTACCATAATCACCATCATCAATCACTACTACCACAATCATCACAATACTACTACTACCATAATCACCGGCCTCGACCTCCCTGTGCCTCATTAAACGGCGACCTCGATTTCGGCCGCTAAATTACCTTCGATTTTGGATCTGACCTCCAAGCGTACCCCCATTTTGGGGGGCTGCGAACAACTTTCGTTCCATACACCTTTTCGATCGGAGGCCTCCTTCTGCCTCAAACGGCAATTTTGTTATTTGTTTTTTGTTTTCAATTTCGGCCTCGAAACGACCTCCGATCGTGGCCTCGCCCCCTCTATGATTTGACCCAGGTCAATTGACACCCACATGCAAAGTTTCAGCTCCCCAGGTCCAAAACTGCGGCCGCCTATTAGGAACAGACACACACACAGACAACCGAAAATATTATATAGATATAAATATATATTTTTTATATATCAGCAACCTACATTATCACTGCATTTCTGTTTTATAGACTCTAACTTTCTTGTAGCCTAAAATTGGCAAGTGGTCAATAAATATTCTTACCATTTCTACTATTGTTGATCATGGATGACGTCAGTGAGCAAATGTAAGCTTTTAAATGAAGTCAGGAAGTATCTGTGCCACATTTTAAGGGCGGGTTTTGTCTGGAACCCCTTCTCCTTCACGTTTATCCCTTTTAGTTTTGACATTTTAAGACGTTCGCTCCATTAGCTTGGTCTTTCGACCCATTTCTTTGTCAATGTTATGACCTTTCATGCCATTTACACCACACTTCCTTCCAATACACCAAAACACTGTTTTTCTGTCACTCTATCAACTTTTATTATTATTATTATTATTATTATTGCATTATATTTATTTAGCTATATATTGTATTTATTTATTATTTATTTATTTTGATTTATTTAATTATTTATTAATTTTGATCTATTTAATTATTTATTTATTTTGATTTATTTAATTATTTATTTATTTTGATTTATTTAATTATTTATTTATTTTGATTTATTTAATTATTTATTTATTTTGATTTATTTAATTATTTATTTATTTTGATTTATTTAATTATTTATTTATTTTTTGGGGGGCACTTGTTACAGACAGCTTTGCCTTTTTGTTTTTTCTCCTTCATACTAATAGAAGAAAAACAAATTTGGGTGTACATTTTGTCATGGTGTGCCCGCAGTTTAGGACGAACGATCCTTTGTCCGGGCCACTTTTATACCGATAAAAAAAAAAAAAAAAAAAAAAAAAAAAAAAAAAAAAAAAAAAATGTACAAGTTCATCTTGTATTGTGGGTATTTATCTAACTTGATGGAGGCCTAGGGAGGAAACTAAAGAAAGGAAGTTCATACATAAAGTAAATAAATAAATAAATATATATTCTTAAACAATCTGTGATTTTCATTATACAACTATATACCGGTATGTATAGGTATAATCAGTTTACAAACAAACTTTCTTTTGCATAAGTTACACATTGATATGTGAAACGTTATGCAAAAGAAATGTATTCGTAAATTGATTATATAAGTTTTAGTTGCATAATGAAATTCGTAGGGTGCTTTCTACCGAAAAATGTACACACTAATCTAGAAGGGGTCTCTAATGGATGTTTTTTAAGTTTGATGGAGGTCTAGGGAGGAAACTAGAATAATAACACATCAATGAAAAATCGACCTAAAAGTTAACAATGCTGGATGGAGGTCTAGGGAGGAAACTGAAAAAACCAAAAGTAGATAAATAAAACAAGTAAATAAATATAAGAATTAAACAAAAATCTCCTCTTCTTTTCTTATCACAAGACTCGACCAGAAGATCTGCCAGTGTGAGCTCGCCCATTGTGCCTTTTATTGTCTCACGCCCATGGAGCTAAGGGGGAGGTAGTTGCTTTGACTGGAACCCCTTCTCCCTCATGTTTAGCACCGTTAGTTTTGACATTGTAAGACGTTCGTTTCATTAGTTTGTCTATATGAAGACTTTTCCTCCCATTACTTTACCAATTTTAGGACCTTTTGTTCCATTTAGGTGTTGTATATTTTCTGGCGAGCGATAGCGAGCCTGTAATTTTGGAGGAATGTTTCTACACTAAACATGTACGACTATATCTCGAAGGGGATCTTGAGGATAGTATATTTAAGGGAGATGGTTCAGTTTTCTGGTCCCCTTTCTTCCTCGTGTTAAGCCCCATTTGTTTTGAGTTTATAAGACGTTCGGCCCATTAGTTTGGCGATTTTAACACCTATCGCCCAATTTCGTTGTCAATTTTAAGACCTATCATGCCATTCAGGTGTCGATTTCCTGGCGAGCGATAGCGAGCCCGAAAGGGGCCGGAAAATGTTTCTGCCGAAAAATGTACAAATTAATCTTGAAGAGGGGTCTAGGGGGTGTTTTTCTAAGCTTGATGGAGGTCCAGCGAGGAAACTAAGAAATAAGAGGAATACATGAATTAATAGACCAAATCAAAACGGTCCATCTCCCCTTAAGGGGGGTGACCTGCTTTTTGTTAGTTCTGTCCTTTTCTGTCTTTCTCTGGCTTGTATCCATTCGGCCCCATTCAGCCAACTATTTTAAGACGTTTATCCCCATCTAGGTGTCAATTTCTTCCTGGCGAGCGATAGCGAACCAGCATTATATGAAGAAATCCGGCTTCGCCGGAGACATTTTTCTATCGAAAAATGTACAAATTTAGCCTGCTGTCAAACAAAAATAAAAAATATGCTGGCTCGCTACCGCTCACCGGTAAAAAATTGACACCTGGATGGGGATTAACGTCTTAAAACAGTAGGCTGAATGGGGCCAAATGGATACAAGCCAGAGAAAGATAGAAAAGGACAGAACAAAAACAGGTCACCCCCCTTAAGCTTAATGGTGGGCTTTGAAGGGACCTAAACAATAATAAATACATTAATCAATGGACCACTTCCTTATCCTTTTCCAAGGTCCGATTACACATTTCTTTGTGGTTTTCTGGCTGTTATTAGACGATGATATTTAGATTAGAAAGGCTATATGGAAGTCAGAGGGTTCATTGAGATAGGCTTTACCCGTATAACTCCCACAGATCTTTCCTAGATCTTATCTCTGGTGGGTGGAGATAGAGCCTTCTGCTTTGCTAGCCTTACCTACCACTTAGTGGCTAATTGTGTTAAAACTATGTCCGGACTGCTTAGTAGGGGCCGCAAGGTCTGTGCCGTCTGTGTTTCTATGTAAGTCTATGTAACTCCAGAGGTTCAGGATGTGGTTTAAGAAGAGATGGACCGATTTCCTGGTCCCCCTTCCTCCCGCGTGTTTAGCCCCATTAGTTATAAAATTGTATGATGTTTAGCTCATTAGTTAGTCGATATTAAGACTTTTCGACCCATTACTTTGTCAATATTAAGACTTTCCGTGTCATGTAGGTGTCGATTCTTTCCTGGCGAGCGAAAGCAGCCGAGAGCCGGGAAATTTTTCTATCGAAAAATTTACAAATGTATCTAGTTCTAGGGGGTGTTTCTCTTCAGCTTGATGGAGGTCTAGAGAGGAAACTAAAACAAATGATAAACAGATGTATAAAATAATAATAAAATACGCCCATCCCCCCTTAAAAAAAAAAAAAAATGCTATGCTTGACCTGGCTTGAATCGAAGGTTTACAAAATGGCGTCGCTAATCTCCAAGTTGGCAGCAAATCTCCCCACAGACGGCCGTACATTTGTGCGTGGCAATCTCCGCGACAGTAATTTAGAACACTTAGGGTCACACCAGCACTTTTTCTGGCAATTTTCAATGAGCAAGTTTGTTTTCGGTAATATGTTGAGGTTCTTTCGCATTGGATTCTGAAACTAGACTTGAAGTATATTGTGTTAGGCGACTGAGTTTTGCTATTGCTTAAAATTTGAAGCTGCCAAATCACAATTGCTCGTAAAAAATTGCCTAAAATCGCCCGTGAGACACAATTCGTCGATAACACTTCTCTCCCAGCTGAAGACAAGCGCTTCAATGGCACACAGGGGGAAAGCAGGCAACAACAGGGCCATTGTCTCTTTGATAGCTGCTCCTCCAAGCACACAAGGGAGTACAGAGGAAAGCAAGCACTAGCAGGGCCTTTGTCTCCGTAATAGGCTCCTGGAAACTAATCTAAGTTAACTATGAAACAGAGAAAGAGGCTATCAGATAGACCAGGCTTTACCCATTGCACTAGGCCCTACATTTGGTGCGAGGCCGGTCGTTTTTGGACCCTCCCTGTTTCATCGCATTAGTTTGGACATTTTAAGACGTTTCACCCCATTACTTTGGTGATTATAAGATATATTACTCCATGAAGGAGTCGATTATTTCTGGGTGAGCAATAGCGAGCTACAATTCTGGGGCAACCGGGACAGTTTGCAATGTATCGTTCGCCAGGACAATAATCGACACCTAAATAGGACGAAAGGTCTTAATATTGACAAAGAAATGGGGTGAAAGGTCTTAAAATCGACAAACTAATGGGGCAAACATCTTAAAATCTGAAAACTAATGGGGCTAAACATGAGGGAGAAGGGGGACCAGAAAAAACGGCCCATCTTCCCTTAACCCTCAGATTGCCGGCATTTTACTGAATTTGTGTCACTCCCAATGGCAGCCGATTTACCATTTTTGTATTTATTTGTATTGGCTAAATCTATCATGATGGATGAATAAGGAAGGATAGTGGTAAAAAAAGCACTCACCTAGTCCATTTTCACCCAAAAATATGTAGACAATGTCGTATTTAGTGAGTTGAAAGTATTGATGTAAATACTGTAGACTTTATTGTATATTTTATCACTTTTTGGTTATTCCAACCAACTTCCAAGTGGTCCCACCGTCTCGTTTTGACGAATGCAGGCATTTTAAGTAGTGTTATGTTGAGTATGAAATACTTTTAGTACACACACCTAAATGGCATGAAAGGTTTTAAAATTGACAGAAATGGGACAAAAGGTCTTAATATATCCAAACTATTGCAGTGAATGTCTTAAAATGTCAACACTAATGGACCTAAACATGTAGGAGAAGGGAATCCAGAAAAAAAGAACTCTTACATGAATATCTTCCTTAAGTAGTTTATAATGAAGCGTGATATCCTTGCTGTAAACAGACACCAAACACTCCTGTGTAGCTGTCTTTACAATCCTGTGGCAATTGAATATTTGGTTTTGAGTTATTTTGAGAGTATTGTATGATGAACAAAACATAGGGGCTGCCTGGGTAGAGTGAAAGTCACGGTCATAACAGGATGTTAGGGAGTACCTCCCTCGATTTTAAACAGAATTACACTGAAGCTTTATAAGGGGGCACTACTCGTTTTTTCTGGACCCCCTTCTCCCTCATGTTAAGCATATTAGTTTGAGGTTTTAAGACGTTTGTTTCGTTAGTTTGCGATTTTCAAACCTTTCGCCTCATTTTGTTGTCAATATTAAAACCTTTCGTGCCTTTTTGGTGTCGATTTTTTCCTGGCGAGCGAAAGCGAGCCTCTAATTTTAGAAGGACATGGCCGTGACATTTTTCTACCGAAAAAATTTACAAATTTATCTTGAACCCCTAGGGGGTCTAGGGGGTGTTTTTCTAAGGTTGATGGAGGTCTAGCGAGGAAACTAAAAAATAAATTAATCAATAAATATATAGACCAAAAACAAAGCAGTAACCCTTTAACCCTTTCAGTGTGGCTAAGTTAACAGTCCAAAGGGAAGTTAACGATCTGGTGGGGACTTTCCTGCTAGTTTCGTTCAATATACGTCGTCCTAGCGCCAAATACATACTCCTAACTGAATTCATACGAGTTTCAATGGAAAGATTAGGGTGAATTCTCCATATTAAAGTCAACTTCATTCATTCATAGGCCTCGTGGCCTTGAAAAATTGAGCAGAACTTTCCTTGTTTACAGGAGTGGTTGGGCCTGTAGCAGGCGTATTATCTCTATCTCTCTCTCTCTTTCTTTCGTGATTTTACGCCCGCGATAACTTGATGAAGTAAACCGATATTTTAGCCACTTTAGTGTTTAGAAGACAGTATAAGTTATGGCCTGTAGCATTAAAGGACCTTTACATTCCTACCTGGTATATATCCATCACAAATATATGTAGAATTGGACTGATTTTGCTTTATTTCAGCTTCTAAAACATCTCTTGCTTGGACACAGATGCTCTCATAACCGATACTTGGAGACGACTGTATGGGAGGGGAGCTTAGAACTCATGGAAATGTCTGGTAATAATCGGAGTGGCTCGGTGCGTGAAGAGTTACATGGAGGGACAGACAGATGAATGATGAAGTATGAGAGCGGAGTGGTGTGGATGTAGATGTGCTGGAAAGTGTGAAAAGGAACACCTACAGATGGTTTGCCCATGTGGAACGTATGGGAAGCGAGAGAATGACTAAGAGAGTGTACGAGAGTGAGGTGGAAGGACAGAGTGGGAGAGGTAAACCGAGAGAGAGATGAAAGGCTGGAGTGAAAGGATGCGTGGAAACGGTGCTGGTTGGGAGGAGGGGATCGACTGACTGGGGACAGAGGTGCATGGGGGCGTTTCGTTCGTGGCCACCCTTTCGAGGATCACGGCGTGCGGCAAGGGATAGGTAGATAGATAAAGTGTATCCGTGAAGAAGCCTCTCACTCACTCACTCACTCACTCACTCACTCACTCACTCACTCACTCACTCACTCACTCACTCACTTCTTCTTCTTCTTCTTTTGTTTCTATCCATTCCATCAACTTTCCTTTTCTATTGGATATACCATTTCTACTAGAATTAAGTCTTGACCACCTCGTTTGGATCGAGGGGTCTGTGTGGTAAGTGTATCTGTAAATCTCTCTCTCTCTCTCTCTCTCTCTCTCTCTCTCTCTCTCTCTCTCTCTCTCTCTCTCTCTCTCTCTCTCTCTCTCTCTCTCTCTCTTTCTCTCTCTCTCTCTCGTCAGTAGGTGTTGAGGGGAGCTGGCTCCACAGATACCCCCGAGCTCAATACTGTTCAACAAAAGGTTCCTCCGGGCGTGAACACACAGGCGTATATAAACTACCCAGAGAGAGAGAGAGAGAGAGAGAGAGGTGTGTGTGTGTGTGTGTGTGTGTGTGTGTGTGTGTGTGTGTGTGTGTGTGTGTGTGTGTGTGTGTGTGTGTGTGTGTGTCTATGTGGGTGTGTGTCTGTGTGTGGGTGTATGTGTGTGTCGACCCAGGCCTGGTAAATATCTGGAGAGTGGGATTGGGGTGAAGTGGGTGTGAGAGAGAGAGAGAGATAGTGTGTGTGTGTTTCAGAGAAGAGTGTATTTCAGAGAAGGGGTGCACTGGCTTTACCAGACATAACAACACTCAGAGAATCACACACAACAATCATACTAACAAACACAATCACATACCTGTATATACACACACAAACCATAGACAACCACACTCACAGAGAGACACACACATAACCATACTAGCAAACACAATCACACACACACACACACACACGCCCACTCACATTCCATCTCTCCCTCCCTCACTATCTGTCTTGCAAAACATTTGTGCACAGTCACGTATGGCATTAATGTTCTATATCGGGACACTGAAAGCTCCCAAAGTGCTCTAACCTCTACTCCTTTTTACACACATACTCTAGCTTTATATCTCTATCCCAAAGCTAAGACCCTTTGAGTACCAACGACGTGTGGTATACTTTTAGTCTAGTTATAGTTAGACGATATTATGCAGCTTAGGAAGGATCTGTCGTAGTTAAAAGGGTTGGTTGTGATAGTCTGAAGTCTTATTATCGCTAGAGGTCCTTCCTAAGCTAAACACAATTTGTCTAATAGTTGGCATAACATGTTGAAAAGGACATCCCTGGTACTGAATGGGTTAAGTTACTACTAACAAGTGTGTTCTCCAAATCAAGTGACGTGTATAAAGGTGTCATCGTGGCAGAAATGAAGCAATCAACACCTTGAAGCTCCACTGAGAACAACTATAGTCCGTTCATTCTAGGTTGGGCAGAAATCGTAACCTCATAACTCAAGAAGGACTAGAGTAATCGAGCTAATATTTCTATCAAATTGGAAGACTTGGCTAGGGAGTATGTGTCTATATTGACAGCTCATTTGCTCTAGCCATTTTTGAGTTGCAGAGGTTAAAGATTACGATTTATACCCAACCTAGAATGAACGGACTATAGTGCGACGCATATAAAGCACCCAACATCTCGAAGATTCAATCGATAATGTAGGGGCCTCGAAAAAGTTACAAGCTACTAAACATCCTACAGTCCTAAGGTTGAGGAAAAAAACAAAAAACAAAAAAACATATTCGAAATCTGCGTCGTACAATAATGTTTAAAATGATGGTCTACACTGTCACAACGAACCCTATAAGTGTAACACACAAGGTAAACAATAAGAGTATTTTAACCGTTTTTGTGTACTATTATATTACAGTTCAGGGGGTAGGGTTTATTAAATAAATTATTTTATATCTATATATACTGTATATATATATATATATACTGTATATATATATATATATATATATATATATATATATATATATATATATATATATATATATATATATATATATATATATATACTGTATATATACAGTATATATACTGTACACTTTGTACAGTATATATATTTGTTTTAGTTTCCTCCTCAACCTCCATCAAGTTTAATAACTTATCCTCAAGGTCCCTCTTCGATATCAATTTGTACATTTTTCAGCAGATAATGTCCTGGCGGAAGGCCAGTTCCTCCTAAGTTACCGGTACAGGCTCGCTAACGCTCGACAGGAAAACATGGCACTTAAATGGCACGAATGGTCTGTATAATAATACAAAAATGGTACAATAGGGCTTACAATCGACAAACTAATGGGGGCGAACGTCTTATAATCTCAAAGCTAATGTGGTTAAACATGAGGGAGAAGGGGGTCCGTAAAAATCCACTACCTCCCTTTTAAGTGTTCCCATTTTCAGTGTGTACTTACCAATCTAATATAAACCATTTCTGTACCGGTGCCGTCCTATTAACATTATTTTGGCTACTGTTAGATGATATTATTTCAGTTTCAAAAGGGCCCCCAGCAATTAAAAGTCTTCAAACTATTGCACTTATCCCTTTATACTACCACAGATCCTTCTTAACCCTTTCTCTGCAGGCATATTTCCGCCTATTTCCGCCATATTAGGGCTCATTCAGGCACTCCTGATTGATTAAGCAAGTGTCTGAATGAAATTAAATGTATTCAGCCGAAAACAAGACGAAAATAGCTTCAAAATGACGGCAGAACGAGCTTCGTAGCTCGCGCTACCATAGACATTCACTAAAATTACCAATTCTCGCTAATTTCTCGCTACATTTGCCTTTGGCAGCATTTTATAACTAGCTAGACTCTGACTCAGAGCCTTCAGTGCCACAGCCGCCTGGCTGGGAGAAGGATGTGTGGCCTGTCGCGCTCCCACTCCCTTGCACTCGATTTTACAGGGTTTAAGAGGCTTTAAAAGCCTGTAGAGTGCTGTAAACTGCCATGACGTTCAGGAACTTCTAAATATAGCTAGAATAAAATTAAAAAGAATTCGATGGTACAGAAAGTGTTATTGCCGAAGATTTGGCAGTAGTGTGAAAGTGAAAGTTAGGGGGAGGCATATAGTTTTGATCGATCCCCTTCTCCTTCATTTTTAGTCCCATTAGTTTTCAAATGTTGAGACTTTCGGCCATTTCTTTGTCGATGTTAAGACATTTTCTGCCACTTAGGTGTCGACTGATTTCCTGGCGAGGGGTAGCAACCTTGTAATTTAGGAGGAACCGGGTGCAAATATATCTCAAGGGGGGTCTTTGTTTGTCTTGTGTATAGAGATTATTTGAATTCTTGCTCAGCCATTAATTGAAACACATTTTTCACGCCGGATTTCCCTTCCCCTTAATATATATAGGAAAAGGTTAAGATGCCTATATCACGCCGTAGTGTTGTGATATTAAAAGTTTGAATACTCATTCTGAGTGTCGGAGGTTTGCGTCCGGCTGGGAGTGTATATATATATATATATATATATATATATATATATATATATATATATATATATATATTTAATCTCAAAATATTTTGGTTCGACTTTAACCAAATCCACTGGGAATATCTGGAGAGAGAAGGTGCGGCAGTTTTAAATGTTTTTTTTATACAGATAGCCCTCGATATTGTGTTATCGTTCGGGCTATGCTGTGAGTCTCTAAGAAAAGGACAAATGTTTTTGACTACTTAGTTAATTTGTATATGTATTTTCAGACTTGTGTTGTTTCTAACACTCTTGATTATGCTTTTTATCAAATAAATATCTAAAATAAACTTGGAATTAATCTATTGATTTAAATATTATAGTACTGCTAAATGACGTTGTGTGTGTATGTTTGTGTATATATATATATATATATATATATATATATATATATATATATGTGTGCGTGTGTGTGTTTTTTTTGCTATGCTTATCCACAATAAATCTAGTGAAAGTACTATGAGTTAGCTTATTAATATTGCCACCTACATGTTGGTGTGATCAGAGCTATTGACAACCTCACTTCCATGTGTTCAGTCAACGCCCACACCCACACCCATACCCACCTCCACCTCTCTCTCTTTCTCTCTCTCTCTCTCTAGTGCATTTCTTTGTACATATGTATCTATCTATACCATTTCCTTTAGTTAGCAATACATTTTCCCATATATCTATCTATCTATATATCTATCTATCTATCTATTAATCTATCTGTCATTTTGTTATATATATCTTTGTCTTATTGCCTATCTATCAATTTATCTATCTATCTATCTATCCATCCACCTATCTATCTATCTGTTTACCTGTCATAAGCTATATAACTAAATAATTAAATAAGCCCTTCTCATAACTCAACACAATTCCCTCATAATTAAATATTGTTCTGAATAATAAGCATCACATTCATAAACAGATTCAATGTCCCTCTTTGACACCTCTCTTTTTATACAGTATATATATTATTTTCCAAGGTGAGCACTGAGCACAGCATTTTTAACTACAGAAAAAACACTATCACTTCTATCCTTTTGATATATTCTTTAGTATATGAGTAAACTAGGAGTGTACATTAAATGAGTAAAATATGAGAACATTTGGATACATGAGTAAAGAATATGAATAAATTATGAGTAAATTATATGAGTACACTACATGAGTAAATTGTATGAGTATATGATGAGTAAATGATATGAGTACAGTATATGATAAATTATTAGTAAATTATATCAGTAAATTATGAACAAATGCTATGAGTAAATTATATGAGTAATTTATGTGAGTAAATTATGATAACATTATGAGCAAATATATATGTGTAAATAATATAATTAAATGTTATCGGGTTCAAATCCCGATATGTCAATGGGAACATATTATTGGGATTGAATTTGTGCTGTACCTAGTATCAGTGCATTACCACAAAGCCCACGGAAATGCCAAAAAATACCCTCGTTGTTCCCATATTCAAAATATGTTACAGGGGGACAATGCCTAGTGAGTTCACTGCTCAATAGGTGGCGTTCTGAGAGTGAGGGTCTGAGTCTGGAGGGTGAGACGGTGAAGCACTTGAGCAAAGCAACCGGCCGCTTCAGAGATGGAGCTGCTTCGAGCCATGATGGATGCTTCGCATGTCTCACTCCCCAGACTGGAACAAGACCTCACGGGGCTTCACCGTGTTGGGCGGTGGAATGTACAGGCTCTCAGCCTATGCCCTAGAGGGAGTAGTTGGAATATAGAAAAATAAAAAAATAAAAAAATGTGAGTAAACTTTATGAGTATATATTGAATAAATTATATGAATAAATTAAATTAGTACATGCGAGTAAATGATACAAGTGAAATATAAAAGTAAATTATATGAGTAAATGATATGAATAAATTATATGAGCTAATGATATGAGCAAATAACTATATCATGCGTACGATTGGGGTATATATATATATATATATATATATATATATATATATATATATATATATATATATATATATATATATATATATATGGCAATAATACATGTAAGGAGTAAAGAAAACTGGATTATATGGGAACTTATAATATATAGTAATACAACAGTTTAGAATAACTCCTATGTGGTTATAGATAGAGTCAGAATAAGGTTATACACTTAGTCTGAAGGTATAGCCTTAATAGAGGTAAAGGGGCTTGACCAATAAGTCTTATGAGTTAGACTATGAGTTAGTCTATCAGTTTATGAGCTGACTTGGCTTGAGAAGTGTTAACCCCTTGAAGCTCTGATGCGTTTTAGCAGTATATTTTGGCTATCATTAGACGATTTTATGCAGCTTAGGAAGGATCTGTGGGTATTAAAAGGGTAAAGACTATCTCAATCAACCCTCTGACTTCCATAAACCCTTCCTAATCTGAATAAGATAGTTTAATAATTACCAGAAAACAAAACAGAAATGCGTATAGGAGCTTGAAAGTGTTAATAGTGATGGAGAAGGGATGATAGTCAGGAGGAACCATGGGTGTAACCTTCCTTCACAGTGCCCTGGGCTGGAGTGATCAACCAAGTTCTCTCTGTGTGAGAGGCAGCGTGAAGATGTTTCGTCAGCATATTTTAGGTGGGTCATGATTGGTATGTAGTGGTTAACTGAGACATTCTGTGATATCTATGGAGGATAAGATGTTTACAATTAATGTTTACAATTCGTAAATATAAACAATCTAGATAATTATATCTCTGTGATGAGATTAACTTTGGGATTAATAATGTGTAGTTAATTATATGATTAACTAAAGGGGTTAATAGATTATACTTGCGTTTTATATTATGGAGTATAATATATACATATAATGATATATAATCATCTTAGAATGCTGATGGAACAGAGGATGGTCAAATATGACAGTTAAATTGAAAGGGAGTAATTAATAAGAATGGTCATATTATGTGAGTGACTCTAGTTTACCTGTATATATATTTAGGTGTAATATACATGTTACATAACATGAGTAAATAATAAGAGAAAATTATGAGTAAAATAGGTTATATGAGTAAATTATGAGAAAATTTATCTGTGCCAGTAAATTATATATTATATATACATAATGATGTGAGTAGCCTACATGATGCAAGTAAATTATATAAATAAAATATATGAACAACTTCATTAATATCTAAGAAGTTTTTTCTGGGCCCCCTTCTCCCTCGTAATTAGCCCCATTAGTTTTGAAATTTTAAGACAATTGCCAGATTAGTTTGGGAATTTTAAGATCTTTCGTGCCATTTAGGTTTCGATTATCTCCTGGTGAGCAATAAAGAACTTGCAATTTAGGAGTAACCGGCCTGTAGCCGGTTAAGTTTGATGGAGTCCTAGGGAGTACACTAAAAACAAACATATAAAATAGACAAAAATATAAAAATCACCCGCAACCTACGCAAGTTAGAAGAGTATTTCCGATCATATCCCGAGAGGAGCACTATAAAGGTAAACTCCATGAGAATCACACACCGAGGGTGAGAGGGCAACTTGACAGAAAACAGTGTGATATATATACTATATATATACTCTCAGCCTGGCTCGAACCATTGACAGTCAGGACGGGTGTTCATGCTTTGATAAACTCAACCACGGTGTAATGTAGAAAACTTAGCATTTTCCTACTTATTACGGAGAAGGGAAATCCTACTAATAAAATAAATAATTTTCCATAAATACACTGCTCGTAGGACCCATATTCCAGGATACCACACAGGGATTTTTACAAATACTTCCACGTAACTCGGGCTGAATTGATTTAATTTAATTCTTATCCAACCAAGCACGAGAGTCATATATATTAAGTATATCTCACAAATAAACGTGAGCTGCTATAATGTGTTTATACTCTCAGTCAGGCTCAAACTACTGACAGTCAGGACGAGTGTCCATGTTTTAATCAACTTTATCACGGCGTGATAAAGGATACTCAACCTTTTCCTATTTATATTAATGAGAAGGGAAATCGTACTTGAAGAAAGCATTCCATTTCATACACAAGTCGTAGGACCCATATTCTAAGATACCATACAGGGATGTTTACAAAACTACCATGCAACACGGGCTGAAATGATTGAATTAAGAGAGTTTGTAGCCTTTTAATGGGTGGACGTCCTTCCTAACCTAAATAAAATTGAGCCATATTTGCCAGAATATCATAAGAAGGATGTCACCGGTATGGAAGGGGTTAGGTGGTGGCGTATGGGATTGAACAGTCGCTCTACCAATAGGTATGTTCACAGCTGCGGATTGTGTGTTAAGGGCATGTGATATGTGGCTTGATAGGAGGGACAAATATTTATGGAACAAACCAAAATTGCTTAACAACACCATCTGAGATCAACTGGTGTAAACAGTAAGGGTTTTAAAGGGCATTGATGGGCAGTGACTGATTATTGAATTGTCCGCAATGGCTCACATCTACAATATACCCTGTTCCATGTAAGTAGGTCAGGAATCCTGAACTCTAACCTCTGTAACTCTCAAAGGGCTAGAGCAAATGAACTGTACATTTTCACACCCATTCCTGGATAACCCTTCCCGAATGGTAGATATATTAGCTATATTACATTAGTACCTTGAATTTGGTTTTGTCACTATTCTAACTTTGGGGGAGACACCTGTTACAGGCAGCTTTGCCTTTTGTCTCCTTCATTCACATATAACACAAGTAGTTAGTTCGATATATATATTAATGTTCAAGAGTTTTGGCCTACTAATTTGGAACAGGTTATAGCCACCAATCAAACGAATCGAAACACAAAATAATAAATAAATACATAAATACAAATACGAACATACGGTCAAGGTAAAAGCACTCATTGGGCGATCAAGTATTAGTATTGACCCATTCAGTACCGGTGACATTCTTTTCATTATACTCTGGCAACTATTAGCCGGTTTTACTTAGCCTAGGAAGGAAGTCTACCAATTAAAATGCTACAGACTATCTCAATTTATCCTTTTAGCTACCATATAACCTTCCTATCTATCTATCTATTGCCCGACGCCGTGATCCCCGAAGGGGTGGCCACGAACGAACCGCCTCCATGCACCTCTGTCCCCAGTCAGTCGACGCCCCTCCCCCCATCCAGCACCGCCTTCGTTCATATACTTCCTCACTCCATCCTTCCACCTCTCCTTCGGTATACTTCTCCCTCTCTGTCCCTCCACCTCGCTCTCGTACACCCTCTTAGTCATTCTCTCGCCTTCCATACGTTCCATATGGCCGAACCATCTCAAGTTGTTCCTTTTCACACTCTCCAGCACATCTACCTCCACACCACACCTTCTTACTTCTTCATTAGTATGTCTATCCCTCCATGTAACTCCGGACGCACTTCTTAAGTATTTCATTTCCACTGCTCTCACTCTTGGTCTGAGTCTCTCAACCAACGTCCATGCTTCACTTCCGTAAGTCAGTGTCGGGATTAACACACTGTCATGCAAGGACTTCTTCACTTCCATACTGACCACCCTATTTCTTGTTACTGCTTTCAGCGTTCCTACAACCCTCTTCCCCTGTTGTACCCTCTCCCGCACTTCTTCATCCATAGTCCCATCTTTACTCAACACACTGCCCAGATACTTAAAAGAGCTGACGATCTCCATAGCCTGACCGTTCAGCTTCACCTCACACTCTGTGACTTCACCCCTTTCGAAGACCATAACCTTGCTCTTCCCTGCATTTACCTTCAATTTCCGTTTTTCGCACACTGTTCCAAACTCATTTACCAGACCCTGCAACTCCCATTCATTATCACTCATCAGAACTGTATCCTAAGCTTCATGAAATTGTTTAAATGCAGTCAAAAACAAATTAATAAGATATCACCAGTAATGAAAAGGTTTAGTAGAATAATTTGGTTATCTTGATATTAAAAGTGCTCTATGGAAAAATGCACACTCCGTCACTGTATGCCCGACCATATTCCAAGATGCCGTGAACGACCGTACAGCTGCTCTCTCCAAATTAAGTGACGTGTATAAATAAGGTGTCGTCATCTAGTGTGGCAGAAAGGAAGCAACCAACACCTTGAAACTCCACTGTGACCATCTAGTGCGATACATAATGAAGCATCCAACGTCTCGAAGCTTCAATCGATAATTTCGGGGCCTCGCATGAGTTACAGGGCACCTAACAGCCTACAGTCCCGAGGTTGAAAGAGAGAGAGAGAGAGAGAGAGAGAGAGAGAGAGAGAGAGAGAGAGAGAGAGAGAGAGAGAGAGAGAGAGAGAGAGAGAGAGAGAGAGAGAGAGAGAGAGAGAGAGAGAGAAAGAGAGAGAAAGAGAGAGAGAGAAAGAGAGAGAGAAAGAGAGAGAAAGAGAGAGAGAGAGAGAGAGAATGAATGGTTATTGGGAAAAAAACCCACACACACACACACATTGAACGTTTATCGTAACACAAATGACACTCACAACATCGTGTTCACCATATACAGTATGTGTAGTAATTTGAAAACGTAAATCATTCAGAAGTGTTTCATGTGTACCATTTGTGTTACAGTAAAACCTCAATGTTTATAGAGCAGTTGATGGTAGGATGTATATTCGAACCAGATCAACTGCATCAACATTCACATAACAAAATTGGAGTACAATGTTGCTGCTATATTTTCACTATTGAGCTCATTTAACCCTTTTTTATATACAGTATGCTGGTGCCATTTCCCTTTTATAATGACTAACATTTTACGATTTCCTACAGCTTAGGAAGGACTTTCAGGAATCAAGTGGGTATAAACTATTTCAATTAACCATGTGACTCCCAAAAGTGAATACAGTGGTTAAATACTATATTTTGTTCCAAATAGGTAGGCCAGAAGTCGTGAAGCCTAACCTTTGTAACTACAGACAGGCTGTAAATTTCCCAACCTATTTCCTGGCTGCCTCTTCCTAAATGGAAGAAATGTTTGCTCAAGTATTTTAGTCGTATGTGAATTATAGAGGTTATAGAGGGGTTAATTGAGATTGTCTTTACCCTTATAATTCCCACAGAGCCTTCTCAAACTATAACAAATCGTCTAGTTGCTTAAATAGAAAGATAGACAAAATTAAAAATGGTAGAATGAAAGAAAACCCTTTCTTTATAAAAAAAAAATCCCTAAATACTGTATATCCCTAAATATATCAATAAATAACTAAAGAACTAAATAGATAAATATATATATACCGGTATATATATATATATATATATATATATATATATATATATATATATATATATATATTCTTTCAGGCAGGTGAGATTAAAATAATAGGCACAGTTTGCATTATTGAGTTATAATGCAAATATTGCATTATTGAGTCAGGAGAGCCCTATCACACTGCACCTCCTGGCGAGACACTCACAAGGAACTCGAGAGGCTCACCCAGGTGCTTGTAAACAATGGGTACAGTAACTCGGACATCGCCCACACCATCAACAAACACCTTGAAACATGGTACACAAACGACATACCTACTAATACAAACACTGAATACATAAAAATCTACTATAAAAACCACATGTCCTCAGATCACAAGACAGACGAAAACATAATGAGAGACATTATCAGCAACAACGTTAAAACTACGAACCCTGACCAACACCTTAAACTCACCATATACTACAAATCGAGGAAAACATCACAACTAGTCATTCGCAACAGCCCGGCTACCGCTAAGAAACCGTCACAAGAGGACCATGTCATATACCGACACACCTGTAACAGTGAGGACTGTGGACCTCACACTTATGTCGGTTTGACAAGGACTCGTCTGTCACGTCGCCTTACCTTCCACCTTCAAGCCGGAGCTATCAAGGACCACTACCACACATCCCCACACCATCAGGAACTCACCAGACCCGACTTAGATAAACACACCTCTATTCTTGATAAAGAAATAGACTCACGCCGCCTATTCATTCTTGAAGCTGTATATATATAAACATACCAACCTACTTTAAACACACAAGCGGAATACAGCCAGATCCTACCCTCGGCACGCCCTTCCACAGCGAGGCCCCCCATGATGCCCCCAGGAATGCCCCCTCCACACACGCAGATGAACGACGCAGAGGCCCCGCCCACTCCTGCGTCCGGCCAGCCTACCAGAGCTAGTCTTAGGTTAGCCAACCAGCGTGCAGCTAGCACACAATAATCCCTCTCTTGATCTTGTATCGCCTATATAAACTCGACTTATCACCTTCTAACTTCACTTCTCCTTGATAATGATGGCTGCGCCCATTGACACGTCGGAACCATTTGCAAACCTCCTTTACCAACTTCCTGAAAATACCAGAAAAACTATACGACAAATTGAGAGTATCAATAAAAAACTCAATAATGCAAACTCTGCCTATTATTTTAATCTCACCTGCCTGAAAGAAAATATCCTCCCTGGCTACACTAATATAAAAAAAAAAAAAAAAATTTATATATATATATATATATATATATATATATATATATATATAGAGAGAGAGAGAGAGAGAGAGATATATATAGAGAGAGGTGGGGGGTAGTGAGAGTGAGCGAGCGTCGCGGTAATGGACGAGTTAATTGGAACTAATTAGGCCATTAAAGTTCCCGTACAGGTAAAATGCCTGGGCGAGGTCGACGGAATTACCGAATTACCAACTCTCAAATTCACAGGCGGTGTGTGGTATTCTTGGAGGCGGTGTCATACGAGAGCTTTTCCGTCAATTTGTACGAGGAATTGTAGTCTGGCAGCTTTAAACTCTCAATTATATCAGAATTTAGCCACTTTATAATATATACCTTCAGTTTAGTTTTTGCTTCCAATGCGAAAGAGCCTCAAAATATTACGAGAACAAACTTGCTCATGGAAAAATGCCGGAGAAGCGCTCGTGTGACATTGGCTTCATTGTCGGCGTCACGCCACTATTTTTACTGGCAACTTTTTTGTCCTGGATTCTTCAGTCTGTTAAGTCGGTGTCACACAAGAATCTTTTCCGCCAATTCTTGTCGTCTGGCAGCTTCAAAATATACATTTCATAAGCATTACATTACCTAGCATAATCTAACTTCGATCTACTTTCCGGTTCCAATGCGAAAGAGCCTTAACATATTAGGAGAACAAACTTTCTCATAGAAAATTGCCGGAAAAAACGCTCGTGTGACACTGGCTTTATATTTTAAATGTAATCTTTAACACCATCTGTTGCGACGTCCTGTGGGTTATTGTTATATTTTGTTCTTTAACTACTATTGAGAAGTTTGCTTGCTTTCGCCATTTTCCAGCAATATATTATAGTTTGTCCCCCAGGCGAACAGATACGCCTTCCCAGATTTCTTGACCCCTTTCAAGATCAACTTGCACATTTTTCCATAGAACAATGTCCCGGCTGAAAGATAATTTCTTTGAAGTTTAAAGTAGTTCACCATACGCAATACCCGTCGCGAGGGGCCACGACTCTGAAAATCGCCACTAATCGGTGGAAAATGAGAAAGAAGTTTGTTGCAAAGTGACTGTGAAACGATGGTGGTAGTAGGTAACAGGAAGGTCAAGGATAGCGCCACGATGGCCCCACGAGTGTTACGACTGCCGGCCACGACCGAGTATGACCTGGTAATACAGCAACATGATGACAGAGGAAGGCGGTAGGAATGTATCACTACGACAGTACGAGTGTGTCACGATGGCAGCCCAACGACATGTGCAATGGTCCATGCTACCCTGGGAGCATATTTAGAGGACATTTATTACTATGGCTTTTATATGTGTGTGGTTACTTTCATTCTCATAATAATATATAGCATATAACTAATTCTGATTTATATTTATTTCCAGTTAAAAGAATGGCACCGAAACTGAAAGGGATAAGTCAAATTTTGTTTTCACAGTGTGAAAAGATGAGTGAAAAAAGAATATAGACTCATCTCATGATTTCTGTTTATTTCAATACCGGATAACCAGTGCTCTACTTTACCGTAATGCTGGATCAAGCAGCTCCAATGTACGTACAGTCACTCATAACAATTCGTGGACCTCACCTATTACTAATTATGCACATATATCTGTGGAAACGAATCTATGACCATAATTGTCTATAAATGAACTGCAAAAAATGTGTATTATTTATTGAAAAAGCAAATTCCATCCAAACATCAATCTATATAGTTAAAATTGCATAAAGAAAAACAAAGGGTGTCCACGAACCTTTATAAGTGACTGTACATCAATGGCGAACGACGGTGACATAATGGTGCTATAGGTAGCGATGGTGTACAGAACTACAGATGGTGCTTGGACGGCACAAACACAGTACGCTGATTGTTTATGGCCCCCGACCGTCGACCAGGTTTTTGAACAAACCCCAAAATATTATGCGACTTGGCGACCCGTGGAGACACATGGTGACGCCGATAGGCTGTCCCAGGATGCTGCCAGGCATACCCCGACCCCGTACAAGGATTGCACCATGTTTGCCACATCGTGGGGCGTCGGGATCAAGTTCCTGCATGTATGAACTACCCTTTACATGTGGGCTCGCTATTGCTCGCCTTGAGAAAATCGACACTTGAATTGGGTGAAGCATAATTTTTTCGCCAAACTAATGGGATGAAAAGTCTTATAATCTTCAAACTAATAGTGCGAAACACCAAAGAAGAACAAAAAGACCACCCGCAGACCAATTATGGTTAAAGTCAGAATCGATATGTATAGTATATATATACTGTATATATATATATAATGTATATATATATATATATATATATATATATATACCGGTATATATATATTCTTATGTTCTTATGTACCGGCAATGTCTTTTTAGAGTTATTCTTGCTTTATTGAAACTATTTTGAGCAGTTCAAGACGGATATGTGGTAATAAATGGGTTAAGCCAGATATTTCAAAGCCTGTTAATTACTGGAGGCTCTTTATAAACTGAATAAAATCGTCTAACAGTAGCCAGCATAAACTTAAAGGGACGGCACCGGTATTGAAAGGGTTATTACACATTTAACAGTTATTGATAGCAGAACAAAATAATGGAGGATATATATTTCTGCTCCGTACTTTACTCATTAAGCGGAGGTACAGTTTTTATAGATTCGTTTCTCCCTCATGTTTAGCAAAATAAGTTATAAGATTTTAAGACATTTGTTCCATTCATTTGGCGAATTTAATAAGACCTTTCGTGTCATTTAGGTGTCTCTTTTTCACTGGCGAGTGCTAGCGAGTCGGTAATATTTGTCTACCAACGAAATATATCTATATATATATCTTCCGAGTAATGTTTTAAACTTGATGGAGGTCTTGGGTGGAAAATAAAGAAGATCATTATCAACAAAAAATATAGACAAATCAACAATCCCCTTAAGCTGACTAAGGTATAGAGAGCACCAACACTGTAATACGTAATACCGGTAAGCCTCGCACCGCTTCCAGACGGAGGCCAGCATAACGCGATCTCCTTCTATCGCGAATGTTTCCAGAATCTGTCTAGCATAATGTTTCCCCCGGCGCCTGAGGTATGTTCAGGAAGAGCTAAAGCAAATCTGGCCCCCTCCCAGGCTCGAACCCCTGACACACCAGCGATCTGTCCGACAATTTACCACGAGCAACTTATTTCTAGCAATATATGGAGGATATTGCACATGAAAATCGGGGACTAGACTGAAGGTGGAATATATATGTAATCTGAATTTTGACCAAATTTATATTTCCAAATTGCCAGAACACAATTGCTGATAAAAGTTGATGGAAATAAAACTCGTGTGCCCCCTCCCCCACACTTCACCCTCGTCTCCCCAGCCCAACTTCCGCCAGAGCCGCTCTTCCAATCTCTTTATTTAAATTGGTAGGTCCTCTTTTTCTCCAGGACGTCCCACACTTTGGCACTTCCTTTCCGCTTTTCCTTGCCTGCACGCACTCAAACATACTCACACTTTCTCTCTCTCACTCACACATACACACACTCTCTCTCTCTCTCTCTCTCTCTCTCACACACATATACATTTTTCTCCCTCTGTGTCTCTCCGCCTCATACTTACTGTGCTCTATCTCTCTCTCTCTATCTGTATATATATTGGTAGGTCCTTTTTGTCTTTCGGCCCTCCCACACTTCCTGCACTTCCTCTATCTCACTCACTTCTCCGCCGCACCGCCTCGGGGATGGGAATTCGTTCCTCTCCTCGCCTACACACACTCAAATATACTCACTCTCACTCACGAAGCTCACACACTCACTCTCACTCTCTCTGTTGTTGCTGTTCTAAAGGCACAATCACATGAATACATTTCCGCCGTTTTTAGCAATGCCGATCTGGTACAGTGGCGCTAATAAGTCATGTTTCAGCTGTCATTACGTTTGGCTCGCTTTGTGCTGTATTAATGTCTGTCAGATGTCGAATAAGGTGGGTAAGTATAGAAATATGTTTGTATATCTCACTCTAAACGAATAAGTCAAGTTTTAGATATTCCTGATACCAATTATTGATCAACATATATTTGGTGCCGAGACATCACTTATTAGCCCCACTGTACCTGCTAAACTAAATAATTCTATTATAACATATTTTCACAAACTTAAGATATTCTACCTTCAGACTAGTTATCAATACCCATATATAACACACCCCAAAAACGTTGTCTGGCATAAAATACCAATCAAAAATTGTCATAAACAAACGCTCGTGTAACTCCGCCCATACGCCATCACACCCTCTTAAACCTGTGTTACACCAGCACTTTTACTGGCAATGTCTTGGACCAATTCTCCTCTGGCAACTTCATAATTTAATTTGTATTAATCTTAACCACCAAGCATATTCTAGCGTCAGTCTAGTTCCCTACACCAATGTAATCTAATTTAATTATTTCACTCCCAACACCAAACACCTTCCAATGAAATTAATGAAATCATGTGAAATAGTGCGGGATAAAAGATAACTTACTCCTGGACAATTGCCAGAAGAAATCGTTCGTGTTACCTCGCCTTGAAGCCCCTGAAGAATATATATTTTGTCCCCTTGGTCTACTTTCGCCGTAACAGGATTTCTCGAGTCCCTCCCCAACTTCCAACTCCCAGATTGACGCCCCGTAAAACACTCAGGATTTATTTAGGCGAAATCTCGTTTGAAAATTTCGACTCTTCCCTCCTCAAACTATCTTGCCGGTGTCACACGAGCTCTTTTTTCGTCAATATTTACGGGCAATTACGGTCTGGCATCTGTAAAATCCAAGGTATATCATGTGAATTTATGTTTTGTTGTTTGTGTGTTCATTGTGTTTCTGTTGTGTTGTTGTCGGGCTCTGTCTCGAATCAGCAAAACAAAATAATAGAACAAATGGTGATTGGGCCAGAGTAAGTAGATAGATAGATAGATAGATATATATCATAAATCAGCCGCCTAGCATAATCTACCTTCAGTCTAGTTTCCGATTCCAATGTGAAGGAGCCTCAAAATACTACGAGATAAAACATGTTCACCAAATATTTCCCGAAAAAGCGTTCGTGTGACACCGGCCAAGCATCTCTCCCCGGGTTTTTATTACAGGATGGACGAGAGAGAAGATAAGTAAGGGGGTAGTTGGTCTGTATATAGAGGACTGGATTTAACACCTGCTACACTGGCCCAGTATGTATGTTGAGGTATTGTTTCATTACTGGTACTTTGTTGTTACTTTAGTATGTATGTATGTATGTATGTATGTATGTATGTATGTATCGGTATTGTTTCATTACTGGTACTTTGTTGTTACTTTAGTATGTATGTATGTATGTATGTATGTATGTATGTATGCATATATGTATGTATGTATGTATGTATATATGTATGTATGTATCGGTATTGTTTCATTACTGGTACTTTGCTGTTACTTTAGTATGTATGTATGTATGTATGTATGTATGTATGTATGTATGTATGTATGTACTCTGGCACCTTCCCCAGTTTTACCTTTTTTTTTTTTTTTTTTTATGGGGGTGGCCGACTTGAGGCAGAGCTCAAACAGAGACATCACAACACATCAGAAAAGCAAAACAAAACATAAAATCTCCCACACACCTAGGTCGCCCAGGAGAAATACCCAGAGACCCAGGCCCATTGGGGGTAGTACTGTTGATTTGCCGATAACCCTATTTGGCCGATTTTTTTTTTTTTTTTGAAGATCTTAAGTCGTTTCACCCCATTCAGATGTCTTTTTTTCTGGACGAGTGATAGCGAGTCTGTATCTTATAAGAAATCGCCCTTTAGCCCGGATATTATTGTATCGAAAAATGTACAAATTTAGCTTGAAGGGGGATCTGGGTGAGCCTTTTTTGCTCCGAGGTGGGTCTTTTTGAAGATCTTAAGACATTTCATCCCATTCAGACGTCGATTTTTGTTGGGTGGCGAGCGATAGCGAGTCTGTATCTTATAAGAAATCGCCCTTTGAACGGGACATGATCCTATAATTTGTTTTATATATAATGTAAGTAAATGTCTAAGTAAACTAAGGAAAATTCCAAGGTAAACTTAAAAAAAATCAAGATATACTAAAATAAAACTCCAAGGCCAGCTCCTCTTTAAAACTACGCGCGAGAAAACAAAAGTGTGTAGGTTTAAGGGGGTAGTACTCGCTTTTTGTGGACCCACTTCTCCCTCATGTTTAGCATATTAGTTCTGAGGTTTTAAGGCGTTCGTTCCTTTCGTTTGGCGAATTTGAGACCTTTCGCCTCATTTTGTTGTCAATATTAAAACCTTTCGTGCCCTTTAGGTGTCGATTTTTTCCTGGCGAGCGATAGCGAGCCTCTAATTATAGAAGGAACCGGCCCTTCGGCCCGGAAATTTTTCTACCGAAAAACGTACACATTTATCTTGAAAGGGGGTCTAGGGGGTGTTTTTCTAAGTTTGATGGAGGTCTAGCGAGGAAACTCAAAAATAAATTAATAGACAAATATTTACCAACAACCCAGCAGTACCCCCTTAAGCAGCGTGTTTACAACAGTGTGTAGGTTTAAGCAGCGTGTTTACAGCCACTAATAATCATAAAGAGTGCCAGAGCTCGCAGTGAGAAGTGCTTTCTCGGGGTTAACTCTATTTGGGCCGAGGGGGGTCTTTTTAGGATCTCCCCTGTTTCGCCACATTAGTTTGGAGATTTTGAGACGTCTCAGTCTGTTAGTTTTTCGATAATGAGACGCTTCCCCCCAATTCAGGTTTTGATATTTTTCTGTCCGAACGATAGCAAGCCTGTAACTTAGAAGAAATCGGCTATTGGCCAGGATATGTTCTATTTAACCTAGCCTAACCTAACCAAATCTAAAGTAACCGAACCTAATCTAACCTAACCAAATCTAATCTAACCAAAGCTAACCAAATCCAACCTAACCTTACCTAGTTTAACCTACCTTACCCCTAAACCTGCTTAAGGGGAAATGGGCGTATTTGTTTCCTCATTTACGTATCTTCATTATTATCATTTTTGTCCTCCCTAGACCTCCATCAAGCTTACCCCCCCCCCCTCCCCAGGAGGGGGGGGGGGGAGAGTTTTTTTATTAGTCGATTTATCTATTTATTTATTATTGTTTTAGTATCGTCCCTAGATCTCCATCAAGCTTAAAATACATCCCCAACATCCGCCTTCTATATAAATTTGTACATTTTGCGGTAGAAAAATGTCACGGCCGAAGGCCGATTCCTCCTAAATTACAGGCTCGCTACCGCTCGCCAGGAATAAAATCGACACCTAAATGACTCGAAAGGTTTTAATATTGACAAAGAAATGGAGGAAAAAGTCTCAAAATCGCCAAACTAATGGGCCGAACATCATACAAATATAGAAACTAATGGGGATAAAAAGGAGGGAGAAGTGTGACCATACAAATCAACGCATCTCCCCTGAAGAATACCGGCATATACCTTATACAGTATATATTGGTTTCCCCTCGGTCTACTTTCGCCGTAACAGGATTTCTAGTTTCCCAAAACTTCCAACTCCCAGATTGACGCCCCGTAAAACACTCAGGATTTATTTAGGCGAAATTTCGTTGAAAATGTCGACTCTTCCCTCCCCAAACTATCTTGCCGGTGTCACACGAGCTCTTTTTCCGTCAATATTTACGGGCAATTACGGTCTGGCATCTTCAAAATTCAAGTTGTATAAAAAAATCAGCCGCCTAGCATAATCTACCTTCAGCTTAGTTTCCGATTCCAATGTGGAGGAGCCTCAAAATAGTAGGAGATAAAACTTGTTCACCAAAAATTTCCAGAAAAAGCGCTCGTGTGACACCGGCCAAGTATCTCTCCCCAGGTTTTTATTATAGGATGGACGAGAGAGAAGATAAGAGGGTAGTTGGTCTGTATATAGAGGACTGGATTTAACACCTGCTACACTGGCCCAGTATGTATGTTGAGGTATTGTTTCATTACTGGTACTTTTTTGTTACTTTAGTATGTATGTATGTATATATGTATGTATGTATGTATGTATGTATGTATGTATGTATGTATGTATGTATGTATGTATGTATGTATGTATGTATGTATGTATGTATGTATGTATGTATGTATGTATGTATGTATGTATGTATGTATGTATGTATGTATGTATGTATGTATGTATGTATGTACTCTGGCACCTTCCCCAGTTTTACTTTTTTTTTTTTTTTTTTTATGGGGGTGGCCGAATTGAGACAGAGCCCAAACAGGGACATCACAACACATCAGAAAAGCAAAACAAAACATAAAATCTCCCACACACCTAGGTCGCCCAGGAGAAATACCCAGAGACCCAGGCCCATTTGGGGTAGTGCTGTTGATTTGCCGATAACCCTATTTGGCCGATTTTTTTTTTTTTTTTTTGAAGATCTTAAGTCGTTTCACCCCATTCAGATGTCTTTTTTTCTGGACGAGTGATAGCGAGTCTGTATCTTATAAGAAATCACCCTTTAGCCCGGATATTATTGTATCGAAAAATGTACAAATTTAGCTTGAAGGGGGATCTGGGTGAGCCTTTTTTGCTCCGAGGTGGGTCTTTTTGAAGATCTTAAGACATTTCATCCCATTCAGACGTCGATTTTTGTTGGGTGGCGAGCGATAGCGAGTCTGTATCTTATAAGAAATCGCCCTTTGAACGGGACATGATCCTATAATTTGTTTTATATATAATGTAAGTAAATGTCTAAGTAAACTAAGGAAAATTCCAAGGTAAACTTAAAAAAAATCAAGATATACTAAAATAAAACTCCAAGGCCAGCTCCTCTTTAAAACTACGCGCGAGAAAACAAAAGTGTGTAGGTTTAAGGGGGTAGTACTCGCTTTTTGTGGACCCACTTCTCCCTCATGTTTAGCATATTAGTTCTGAGGTTTTAAGGCGTTCGTTCCTTTCGTTTGGCGAATTTGAGACCTTTCGCCTCATTTTGTTGTCAATATTAAAACCTTTCGTGCCCTTTAGGTGTCGATTTTTTCCTGGCGAGCGATAGCGAGCCTCTAATTATAGAAGGAACCGGCCCTTCGGCCGGGACATTTTTCTACCGAAAAACGTACACATTTATCTTGAAAGGGGGTCTAGGGGGTGTTTTTCTAAGTTTGATGGAGGTCTAGCGAGGAAACTCAAAAATAAATTAATAGACAAATATTTACCAACAACCAAGCAGTACCCCCTTAAGCAGCGTGTTTACAACATTGTGTAGGTTTAAGCAGCGTGTTTACAGCCACTAATAATCATAAAGAGTGCCAGAGCTCGCAGTGAGAAGTGCTTTCTCGGGGTTAACTCTATTTGGGCCGAGGGGGGTCTTTTTAGGATCTCCCCTGTTTCCCCACATTAGTTTGGAGATTTTGAGACGTCTCAGTCTGTTAGTTTTTCGATAATGAGACGCTTCCCCCCAATTCAGGTTTTGATATTTTTCTGTCCGAACGATAGCAAGCCTGTAACTTAGAAGAAATCGGCTATTGGCCAGGAAATGTTCTATTTAACCTAGCCTAACCTAACCAAATCTAAAGTAACCGAACCTAATCTAACCTAACCAAATCTAATCTAATCTAATCTAACCAAAGCTAACCAAATCCAACCTAACCTTACCTAGTTTAACCTACCTTACCCCTAAACCTGCTTAAGGGGAAATGGGCGTATTTGTTTCCTCATTTACGTATCTTCATTATTATAATTTTTGTCCTCCCTAGACCTCCATCAAGCTTACCCCCCCCCCCCTCCCCAGGAGGGGGGGGGGGGGGAGAGTTTATTTATTAGTCGATTTATCTATTTATTTATTATTGTTTTAGTATCGTCCCTAGATCTCCATCAAGCTTAAAATACATCCCCAACATCCGCCTTCTATATAAATTTGTACATTTTGCGGTAGAAAAATGTCACGGCCGAAGGCCGATTCCTCCTAAATTACAGGCTCGCTACCGCTCGCCAGGAATAAAATCGACACCTAAATGACTCGAAAGGTTTTAATATTGACAAAGAAATGGAGCAAAAAGTCTCAAAATCGCCAAACTAATGGGCCGAACATCATACAAATATAGAAACTAATGGGGATAAAAAGGAGGGAGAAGTGTGACCATACAAATCAACGCATCTCCCCTGAAGAATACCGGCATATACCTTATACAGTATATATTGGTTTCCCCTCGGTCTACTTTCGCCGTAACAGGATTTCTAGTTTCCCAAAACTTCCAACTCCCAGATTGACGCCCCGTAAAACACTCAGGATTTATTTAGGCGAAATTTCGTTGAAAATGTCGACTCTTCCCTCCCCAAACTATCTTGCCGGTGTCACACGAGCTCTTTTTCCGTCAATATTTACGGGCAATTACGGTCTGGCATCTTCAAAATTCAAGTTGTATAAAAAAATCAGCCGCCTAGCATAATCTACCTTCAGTTTAGTTTCCGATTCCAATGTGGAGGAGCCTCAAAATAGTAGGAGATAAAACTTGTTCACCAAAAATTTCCAGAAAAAGCGCTCGTGTGACACCGGCCAAGTATCTCTCCCCAGGTTTTTATTATAGGATGGACGAGAGAGAAGATAAGAGGGTAGTTGGTCTGTATATAGAGGACTGGATTTAACACCTGCTACACTGGCCCAGTATGTATGTTGAGGTATTGTTTCATTACTGGTACTTTTTTGTTACTTTAGTATGTATGTATGTATGTATATATGTATGTATGTATGTATGTATGTATGTATGTATGTATGTATGTATGTATGTATGTATGTATGTATGTATGTATGTATGTATGTATGTATGTATGTATGTATGTATGTATGTATGTACTCTGGCACCTTCCCCAGTTTTACTTTTTTTTTTTTTTTTTTTATGGGGGTGGCCGAATTGAGACAGAGCCCAAACAGGGACATCACAACACATCAGAAAAGCAAAACAAAACATAAAATCTCCCACACACCTAGGTCGCCCAGGAGAAATACCCAGAGACCCAGGCCCATTTGGGGTAGTGCTGTTGATTTGCCGATAACCCTATTTGGCCGATTTTTTTTTTTTTTTTTGAAGATCTTAAGTCGTTTCACCCCATTCAGATGTCTTTTTTTCTGGACGAGTGATAGCGAGTCTGTATCTTATAAGAAATCGCCCTTTAGCCCGGATATTATTGTATCGAAAAATGTACAAATTTAGCTTGAAGGGGGATCTGGGTGAGCCTTTTTTTGCTCCGAGGTGGGTCTTTTTGAAGATCTTAAGACATTTCATCCCATTCAGACGTCGATTTTTGTTGGGTGGCGAGCGATAGCGAGTCTGTATCTTATAAGAAATCGCCCTTTGAACGGGACATGATCCTATAATTTGTTTTATATATAATGTAAGTAAATGTCTAAGTAAACTAAGGAAAATTCCAAGGTAAACTTAAACAAAATCAAGATATACTAAAATAAAACTCCAAGGCCAGCTCCTCTTTAAAACTACGCGCGAGAAAACAAAAGTGTGTAGGTTTAAGGGGGTAGTACTCGCTTTTTGTGGACCCACTTCTCCCTCATGTTTAGCATATTAGTTCTGAGGTTTTAAGGCGTTCGTTCCTTTCGTTTGGCGAATTTGAGACCTTTCGCCTCATTTTGTTGTCAATATTAAAACCTTTCGTGCCCTTTAGGTGTCGATTTTTTCCTGGCGAGCGATAGCGAGCCTCTAATTATAGAAGGAACCGGCCCTTCGGCCGGGACATTTTTCTACCGAAAAACGTACACATTTATCTTGAAAGGGGGTCTAGGGGGTGTTTTTCTAAGTTTGATGGAGGTCTAGCGAGGAAACTCAAAAATAAATTAATAGACAAATATTTACCAACAACCCAGCAGTACCCCCTTAAGCAGCGTGTTTACAACAGTGTGTAGGTTTAAGCAGCGTGTTTACAGCCACTAATAATCATAAAGAGTGCCAGAGCTCGCAGTGAGAAGTGCTTTCTCGGGGTTAACTCTATTTGGGCCGAGGGGGGTCTTTTTAGGATCTCCCCTGTTTCGCCACATTAGTTTGGAGATTTTGAGACGTCTCAGTCTGTTAGTTTTTCGATAATGAGACGCTTCCCCCCAATTCAGGTTTTGATATTTTTCTGTCCGAACGATAGCAAGCCTGTAACTTAGAAGAAATCGGCTATTGGCCAGGAAATGTTCTATTTAACCTAGCCTAACCTAACCAAATCTAAAGTAACCGAACCTAATCTAACCTAACCAAATCTAATCTAATCTAATCTAACCAAAGCTAACCAAATCCAACCTAACCTTACCTAGTTTAACCTACCTTACCCCTAAACCTGCTTAAGGGGAAATGGGCGTATTTGTTTCCTCATTTACGTATCTTCATTATTATAATTTTTGTCCTCCCTAGACCTCCATCAAGCTTACCCCCCCCCCTCCCCAGGAGGGGGGGGGGGGGAGAGTTTATTTATTAGTCGATTTATCTATTTATTTATTATTGTTTTAGTATCGTCCCTAGATCTCCATCAAGCTTAAAATACATCCCCAACATCCGCCTTCTATATAAATTTGTACATTTTGCGGTAGAAAAATGTCACGGCCGAAGGCCGATTCCTCCTAAATTACAGGCTCGCTACCGCTCGCCAGGAATAAAATCGACACCTAAATGACTCGAAAGGTTTTAATATTGACAAAGAAATGGAGCAAAAAGTCTCAAAATCGCCAAACTAATGGGCCGAACATCATACAAATATAGAAACTAATGGGGATAAAAAGGAGGGAGAAGTGTGACCATACAAATCAACGCATCTCCCCTGAAGAATACCGGCATATACCTTATACAGTATATATTGGTTTCCCCTCGGTCTACTTTCGCCGTAACAGGATTTCTAGTTTCCCAAAACTTCCAACTCCCAGATTGACGCCCCGTAAAACACTCAGGATTTATTTAGGCGAAATTTCGTTGAAAATGTCGACTCTTCCCTCCCCAAACTATCTTGCCGGTGTCACACGAGCTCTTTTTCCGTCAATATTTACGGGCAATTACGGTCTGGCATCTTCAAAATTCAAGTTGTATAAAAAAATCAGCCGCCTAGCATAATCTACCTTCAGTTTAGTTTCCGATTCCAATGTGGAGGAGCCTCAAAATAGTAGGAGATAAAACTTGTTCACCAAAAATTTCCAGAAAAAGCGCTCGTGTGACACCGGCCAAGTATCTCTCCCCAGGTTTTTATTATAGGATGGACGAGAGAGAAGATAAGAGGGTAGTTGGTCTGTATATAGAGGACTGGATTTAACACCTGCTACACTGGCCCAGTATGTATGTTGAGGTATTGTTTCATTACTGGTACTTTTTTGTTACTTTAGTATGTATGATTGTATGTATGTATGTATGTATGTATGTATGTATGTATGTATGTATGTATGTATGTATGTATGTATGTATGTATGTATGTACTCTGGCACCTTCCCCAGTTTTATTATTTTTTTTTTTTTTTTATGGGGGTGGCCGAATTGAGACAGAGCCCAAACAGGGACATCACAACACATCAGAAAAGCAAAACAAAACATAAAATCTCCCACACACCTAGGTCGCCCAGGAGAAATACCCAGAGACCCAGGCCCATTTGGGGTAGTGCTGTTGATTTGCCGATAACCCTATTTGGCCGATTTTTTTTTTTTTTTTTTGAAGATCTTAAGTCGTTTCACCCCATTCAGATGTCTTTTTTTCTGGACGAGTGATAGCGAGTCTGTATCTTATAAGAAATCGCCCTTTAGCCCGGATATTATTGTATCGAAAAATGTACAAATTTAGCTTGAAGGGGGATCTGGGTGAGCCTTTTTTGCTCCGAGGTGGGTCTTTTTGAAGATCTTAAGACATTTCATCCCATTCAGACGTCGATTTTTGTTGGGTGGCGAGCGATAGCGAGTCTGTATCTTATAAGAAATCGCCCTTTGAACGGGACATGATCCTATAATTTGTTTTATATATAATGTAAGTAAATGTCTAAGTAAACTAAGGAAAATTCCAAGGTAAACTTAAACAAAATCAAGATATACTAAAATAAAACTCCAAGGCCAGCTCCTCTTTAAAACTACGCGCGAGAAAACAAAAGTGTGTAGGTTTAAGGGGGTAGTACTCGCTTTTTGTGGACCCACTTCTCCCTCATGTTTAGCATATTAGTTCTGAGGTTTTAAGGCGTTCGTTCCTTTCGTTTGGCGAATTTGAGACCTTTCGCCTCATTTTGTTGTCAATATTAAAACCTTTCGTGCCCTTTAGGTGTCGATTTTTTCCTGGCGAGCGATAGCGAGCCTCTAATTATAGAAGGAACCGGCCCTTCGGCGGGGAAATTTTTCTACCGAAAAACGTACACATTTATCTTGAAAGGGGGTCTAGGGGGTGTTTTTCTAAGTTTGATGGAGGTCTAGCGAGGAAACTCAAAAATAAATTAATAGACAAATATTTACCAACAACCCAGCAGTACCCCCTTAAGCAGCGTGTTTACAACAGTGTGTAGGTTTAAGCAGCGTGTTTACAGCCACTAATAATCATAAAGAGTGCCAGAGCTCGCAGTGAGAAGTGCTTTCTCGGGGTTAACTCTATTTGGACCGAGGGGGGTCTTTTTAGGATCTCCCCTGTTTCGCCACATTAGTTTGGAGATTTTGAGACGTTTCAGTCTGTTAGTTTTTCGATAATGAGACGCTTCCCCCCAATTCAGGTTTTGATATTTTTCTGTCCGAACGATAGCAAGCCTGTAACTTAGAAGAAATCGGCTATTGGCCAGGAAATGTTCTATTTAACCTAGCCTAACCTAACCAAATCTAAAGTAACCGAACCTAATCTAACCTAACCAAATCTAATCTAACCAAAGCTAACCAAATCCAACCTAACCTTACCTAGTTTAACCTACCTTACCCCTAAACCTGCTTAAGGGGAAATGGGCGTATTTGTTTCCTCATTTACGTATCTTCATTATTATCATTTTTGTCCTCCCTAGACCTCCATCAAGCTTACACCCCCCCCCCCCCTCCCCAGGAGGGGGAGGGGGAGAGTTTATTTATTAGTCGATTTATCTATTTATTTATTATTGTTTTAGTATCGTCCCTAGATCTCCATCAAGCTTAAAATACATCCCCAACATCCGCCTTCTATATAAATTTGTACATTTTGCGGTAGAAAAATGTCACGGCCGAAGGCCGATTCCTCCTAAATTACAGGCTCGCTACCGCTCGCCAGGAATAAAATCGACACCTAAATGACTCGAAAGGTTTTAATATTGACAAAGAAATGGAGCAAAAAGTCTCAAAATCGCCAAACTAATGGGCCGAACATCATACAAATATAGAAACTAATGGGGATAAAAAGGAGGGAGAAGTGTGACCATACAAATCAACGCATCTCCCCTGAAGAATACCGGCATATACCTTATACAGTATATATTGGTTTCCCCTCGGTCTACTTTCGCCGTAACAGGATTTCTAGATTCCCCAAAACTTCCAACTCCCAGATTGACGCCCCGTAAAACACTCAGGATTTATTTAGGCGAAATTTCGTTGAAAATGTCGACTCTTCCCTCCCCAAACTATCTTGCCGGTGTCACACGAGCTCTTTTTCCGTCAATATTTACGGGCAATTACGGTCTGGCATCTTCAAAATTCAAGTTGTATAAAAAAATCAGCCGCCTAGCATAATCTACCTTCAGTTTAGTTTCCGATTCCAATGTGGAGGAGCCTCAAAATAGTAGGAGATAAAACTTGTTCACCAAAAATTTCCAGAAAAAGCGCTCGTGTGACACTGGCCAAGTATCTCTCCCCGGGTTTTTATTACAGGATGGACGAGAGAGAAGATAAGAGGGTAGTTGGTCTGTATATAGAGGACTGGATTTAACACCTGCTACACTGGCCCAGTATGTATGTTGAGGTATTGTTTCATTACTGGTATTTTTTTGTTACTTTAGTATGTATGTATGTATGTATGTATGTATATATGTATGTATGTATGTATGTATGTATGTATGTATGTATGTATGTATGTATGTATGTATGTATGTATGTATGTATGTATGTATGTATGTACTCTGGCACCATCCCCAGTTTTATTTTATTTTATTTTTTTGTTATGGGGGTGGCCGACTTGAGGCAGAGCTCAAACAGGGACATCACAACACATCAGAAAAGCAAAACAAAACATAAAATCTCCCACACACCTACAGTAGGTCGCCCAGGAGAAATACCCAGAGACCCAGGCCCATTTGGGGTAGTACTGTTGATTTGCCGACAACCCTATTTGGCCGATTTTTTGTTTTTTTTGAAGATCGTAAGTCGTTTCATCCCATCCAGATATTTTTTTTTTCTGGACGAGTGATAGCGAGTCTGTATCTTATAAGAAATCGCCCTTTAGCCCGGATATTATTCTATCGAAACATGTACAAATTTAGCTTGAAGGGGGATCTGGGTGAGCCTTTTTTGCTCCGAGGTGGGTCTTTTTGAAGATCTTAAGACATTTCACCCCATTCAGACGTCGATTTTTGTTGGATGGCGAGCAATAGCGAGTCTGTATCTTATAAGAAATCGCCCTTTAGACGGGACATTATTCTATCAACAAATTTATATTTATAATGTAAGTAAATGTCTAAATAAACAAAGACAAATTCCAAGATAAACTAAAAAAATCCAAGGTTGAACTAAAAAAAACTCCAAGGCCAGTTCTCCTTTAACACTCCGCGCGAGCAAACAACAGTGTTTAGGTTTAAGCAGCGTGTTTACAGCCACTAATAATCATAAAGAGTGCCAGAGCTCGCGGTGAGAGGTGCTTTCTCGGGGTTAACTCTATTTGGCAGGAGGGGGGTCTTTTTAGGACCTCCCCTTTTCGCCACATTAGTTTGGAGATTTGAAGAAGTTTCACTCCATAGTTTGGCGATAATGAGACGCTTCACTCCGTTAGTTTGTCGAGAATGAGACGCTTCCCCCCAATTCAGGTCTTGATATTGTTCTGTCCGAACGATAGCAAGCATGTAACTTAGAAGAAATCGGCTTTTGGCCCGGAAATGTTCGATCTAACTAAGATGCCAACTTCTACTAAAGATAGTTGCACTCTCTATACTGTCTGTCACGGGTCCTGTTGTGCTGAGGGGGAGGTGTTGAGAGGATACGAGAGCCAGGTGTACACATTTTATTATTTAATAAGTAGGTTGATATTATAGTTTATAGTTACAGGTAAAATGCATGAATAAACATCAACATAGTCTTAAAGGTAAAGTACAGCATAAATCTCAATAGGATACACAAGGATACATGTAAATATATACAATATTAACACATACTCTGAGAGACGTAATCAATGAATACTGAACTCTTACTTATACTCAATTATGTGGGGGAATCCCTAGCTTGAGTTTTATGTAAGTGTAGGTACGGCAGAGCTCTCCACATACAGTATAGGTATGCAGCGGTTTGGTAACTTAAAGGTTAGACAAACGTGTAACAATATACCTACAGATGAATAATTAAAGTTATGGATAGCGTGTGATTAATTAATTAATAAATTACTGTAAAGGGGGCCTGAAAGCCAGGTCTCAATTAGTTCAAGTGTCTCTACTATCGCAGTAATAACTTATCATATTATGGTACCAAGATGCCGGGAAGCATTCTAGGTTCCAGAGCTGGGAATTATCTAGGTCGATACTTGATCGGGATTAGCCGTTTTCAAGTATCTAGGTCGGGCCAGGGAGCACCTTTGGAACTAGGAAGCATCCAGATCTCAGGAGGGGAGATTAAGATAACTTCCTCTACCTGGCCTGGATACCTATCTACTCCCTAGGTGCTCCTTGTCCTAGAAGAGGCACAGGGAAAAAGGGCACGTCGAAGCAGTGGTTCTAGGTGAGGTGTAAGTCGCTCTGGTCTTGGCGATGGGTGGAAGGGCCCTCCTGATTTGCTTCAGGATGCCTTTCAGGGACCAATCAGCAGGTTGGCTGGGTGGTGACATCACGGCGTCCCGGTTGGTGGAGGTGATGCTCTGTTCGGCCAATCCCAGGCCGGGCTGTGTGGGTGACGTCAACTGCAGGTCTTCGTGTAGACGCCGCCTCTTTGGTGTGGGTGGGTTTTGCGGGGGTTTGTTGTGGTTTCCCGATGGGGGGACTGCCGCATTATGGGGGCCTTTTCTGTGGTGGTTTCCCACTTGATTTTGGAGGGGGGTGACTGTCGTCTGGGATGAGTGGTGTCTTCGGTTGTGGTATAACACTAACCTAGCCTAACCTAACCAAATCTAAAGTAACCTATCCTAATCTACCAAACCAAATCTAATCTAACCTAAGCTAACCATATCCAACATAGCCTAGTCTAGCTTAACCTACCTTGCCCAAAGACCTGCTCAAATCAAACCTAACTATACCAGATTAACCTAATATTGTCCTACCTAACCTAACCAATTCTAACTTTACCCATTCTAACCAAACCTAACCGAACCTATCCTACCCTACCTGTACCCGACCAGATCAAACCTAACCTAACCTATCCAAATGAATCTAACCTAGTCCTACCTAACTTAACCAAATCTAACCTAAATTAACCAAACTTACCCAGGTTTGACATAGCTTTACCGAAATTACCATCACTACAACTAACAAGCCTAACCTTTCTTAATGGTTAGGTGGTTAGGATTGGAAAGAAATAGGTTAGCTAAGAATATAATTGGTTAGATTAGGTTAAAATAGGTTAGGCTAAAATTGGTTAGGTTGACTTAAATTAGGTTAGGATAGAATTGGTTTGGTTAAGTTGGATTACGTTAGGCTAGATTTGATTAGCTTAGGTTAAATTAGGTTAGGATAGACTATTTGGTTAGGTTAAATTAGGTTAAAATAGATTTTGTTTGGTTAGGTTAAGTTAGGTTAGGCTAGATTTGATTAGCTAAGGATAAATTAGGTTAGGATAGAATTGTTTTGGTTAGGTAAAATTAGTTTTAAATAATATTTGTTTAGTTAGGTAAATTTAGTTTAGGATTGAATAGCTTAGAATTAGGTTAGATTAAGTTAGAATAGCATTGGTTTGGTTAAGTTAAATTAGGTAAGGCTAGAATGGATTAGCATGAGTTGAATTAGGTTAGACCAAATCTCCGTAATCATACTGGAAAATAAATGAGCAAGTGAAGAGTTACACAGATACTGATAAGAGGAGACTGTAGGCACCAGTCAAACTGGTCGATACTCCCGGGGAGTGCTAGATGGATGATACGGACAGCTGAAACTCCTGTTTCACCACCTGGTCTCCCTTGCTGATCCTTTCCGTGTCTCACCAAAGTTGAGGGCAACCTCAGCCTGCCCTCCATAACACCTTCTCTTTTTATCAATACATTATACCACAAACACACTACATACCACACTACCTTTTAAACATTCAAAATCCCCCCCCCCCTAAACAAAAAAGAAACAAACAAACTAGAATTGATGAGCTAGTCTAATGTATTTGGCCCTGTCGCTCTTTTGGCTTTGGGGGAGACACTCGTTACAGGCAGCCTGTCTTTTGTCTCCTTCATACACATAGAAAGAAAACAAAAATTAGACCACAAAAATCTTGCGGTCCCTACTAGGTGGAGAGACCATGAACCTCTACAAACTTGGGGAATATGCAGCTCAGAGTCGTTTCCCTTAACTAAGTTCTGGAAGCCGGCCATTGTAATCCTTATAAAGCCCGCCAATGATAATGATCCCTTCTTCCCTCTGTTCTGGCTACCATTAGACGGTTTTAGGTGTTTTAGTAAATCCTTGGAGCCAAAAGATTTAAAACTGATTATAACATTTCTTCTATCGAGAGATTTTTTTAAGTTGAAAGAAATAACCTGAAGTTAACCAAGAAGTACTGTAGTAGAATTTAAGAGGGTTTCACACGAGAGCTTTTGTCGTCAAACTTTAGAATCTTTAGACCGTCTGTTATGGTGAGAGTATGAGAGTATTCTTTATTTGTATTGGCAACACTAAATATATATTATTAGAAGTGAACAAATCATTATACAGCCTGCACCAGAAGCTACCACGTAAAGAATTGCTGGAAAAAATTGAAGGACAATTTTCCCGTGCGATACTCCCTTAAGGGGGGTGACCTGCCTTTTTTTCTCTTTTTCTGGCTTGTATCTACTCGGCCCCATTCAGCCTATTGTTTTAAGACGTTTATCTCCCTGCAGGTGTAATTTTGTTTCCTGGCGAGCGGGAGCGAGCCAGCATATTTGTTTTAAATGTTTTTGACAGCAGGCTAAATTTCTACATTTTTTGATAGAAAAATTTCTCCGGCGAAGCCGGATTTCTCCATACAATGCCGGCTCGCTATCGCTCGCTCGCTCGCTCGCCAGGAAAAAATTGACACCAATATGGGGATACACGTCTTAAAACAGTAGGCTGAACGGGGCCGAATGGATACAAACCAGAGAAAGAGAGAACGTTAGAGAAATTTAAAAAAAAAGCAGGTCACCCCCCTTAAGGGGGGTGACCTGTTTTTGTTCTGTCCTTTTCTATCTTTCTCTGGCTTGTATTCATTTGGCCCCATTCAGCCTATTGTTTTAAGATGTTTATCCCCATCCTGGTGTAAAATTTTTACTGGTGAGCGGTAGCGAGCCAGCATATTTTTATTTTTGTTTGACAGCAGGCTAAATTTGTACATTTTTCGATAGAAAAATGTCTCGGGCGAAGCCGGATTTCTTCATATAATGCTGGATCGCTATCGCTCGCCAGGAAGAAATCGACACCTAGATGGGGATAAACGTCTTAAAATAGTTGGCTGAATGGGGCCGAATGGATACAAGCCAGAGAAAGAGAGAAAAGGACAGAAATAACAAAAAGCAGGTCACCCCCCTTAAGGCACGGCAATGAAGGGGGGATGGGCGTATATATTTGCGGGTTTATATCTTTTATATTCTTTTAGTTTCTTCCCTAGACCTCCATCAAGCTTAAAAACACCTCTCCAAGACACTCCTTCAAGATAAATTTGTACATTTTTCGGTAGAAATATTTCCCGGCCGAAGGCCAATCCCTCTTAAATTACAGGCTCGCTATCGCTCGCCAGGAAAAGACCGACACCTAAATGGCACGAAAAGTCTTAATATTTACACATAAATGGGGCGAAAGGTCTTAAAATCGCCAAACTAATAGGTACGAACGTCTCAAAATCTCAAAATCAGTGGGGCTAAACATGAGGGAGAAGGGGTGACCAGAAAATTCAACCCTCCCCCATTAAGGCCCCGCCATTAAGAGGGTGTAACGCCAGGAAGTGGTGGTGGTGGTGGTGGTGGTGTTGATGGCACTCCTCCCACCATCATTAGCACTGTGTGGCTCCCCCGGGAACAATACCGGGGGAGGAAATATGGCCGCCTTGCAACAAAACCGACCCTACCTATTGCCACGGGGGAAGGAGAATGGCCAGGGGGGTTCACGAGGCAAGTTCACTACGGGTTCACTATGCAGGTTAATGACTTGCATTTGCACCTCCAACTGCTGGGATCCCAGTGGCGTCCCAGGAGGAGTTTAAGGGGGTAGCGCTTCTTGTTTGGTCTATGTATATATATACTGTATATATACAGTATATATATATATATATATATATACAGTATATATATATATTTTTTAGTTTCGTGGCTAGACCTCCATCAAGCTGAAAAATAAACTCCCTAGACCCCCTTTCCATGAAAAATGTCTCGGCCAAAGGCCGGTTCCTTCTAAAATTACAGGCTCGCTACCGCTCGCCAGGAACAAATCGAACACCTACATGGCACGAAAGGTCTAAATATTGAAACAGAAATGGAGCGAAGGGTCTCAAAAATCGCCAAACTAATGGAAGGAACGTCTTAATATCTCAAAACTAATATGCTGAACATGAAGAAGAAGGGCGTTCAGAAAAAGCGACTACCTCCCCCTTAACATTGCCTACGTGTTGGCAAGTGAGTGCCCTTCCTGCCAGAGAGTGGAGGTTTTGCTGGTGTATAGGAACAATGAATCTTGGCATAGCTGACGTGTATACTGCACTGGGGAATTTACTGCAAATGAAGATTATAAACTTTAGGAACTTTGAATGGTTTCATGATGTGAGCGCTATTGAATACGCTGATGTGGAAATCCGGGGCATATCATAATACATACACAAGCTGTATTATTAACTGAATAGAGGTGCATGCACAGGGTTCAGTAATTACATTGTATTGAAGGGAGTTAAATGATTGGTCTCTGAAGCCAAGTCCCACCATAAGCCTTCAGGTATGGTGCCCACGAAGAGGCTGATTGCCTGAAAGAATGAGGGGGTGATTTGAGAGGCAATACTGTTCTCAGCGTCGTTGAGGGCATAGGGTACCTTACAGGGCTGCGCCCGCAGCGATAGTGTAGATGGCTCCGCTTCGCTGTTCATAAAAGTAGCAGGGCCCTTACAAAATTTTACAACTACAAGGACTTGTTTGGTCCGAAACATGGTAGTGCTGGTGAGACTAATACCTTCTGGGGGCCCTAAATGCCTAGTGTTCTTTAAAGAGTGTGTAGCATAGGTTTTACTATCCTGAATTACTTGAAAATCGTTTTGTGTAGTCTTGATGTTATGACTGGAGTTCAGTGGTAGACACCTGTGGGTAAAACATACATGCACATAGAGAAGCAAGCAGCGAGAGGCTCATGTGTCCTTGTTGACTTGGAGTGCCACACGTCGGCAGAACCCAAACATCTTATCAGAGATTCAGGGCATTAATACAACAAAGAAACAAGCCAAAGACTGGAATAAGCGCCATGATAAGGTGCAGCATAGAGCATGGCATCTCACCTTTTCCTTATTTGAATGAGAAAGTAACCTCCTACAAAACATGTGTGTCCAATTGCATTAAAGTGGTTGACATCAATTAAGTTGAAGACTGAACAGTGGTGAGGTAGAATAGCTGTGTACCCTTTTGCTTCTGTATCGATCCCAACTGAGATGCTTAAGTATATCCCAAATGCTTCAAAACTTGGGTGTATTGGTTCAAAGACTGTTATGGGCGTACACTTATTAAGGGGGGATGGAAGGTTTTCCTGGACACCCTTCTCCCTCATGTTTGGCCCCATTAGTTTTCAGATTTTAAGACGTTCGACCCATTAGTTTGGCGCTACTAAGACTTTTCACCCCCGTTTCTTTGTCAATATTAAGACTTTGCGTATCATTTAGGTGTCAATTGTTACCTGGCGAGCGATAGCGAGCCTGTATTTGAAGAGAAACCGGCCTTCGGCCGGGACATTTGTCTATCGAACATTTTACAAATATATCTTGAAGGAGACCCGGGTCATTGGGGTGTTTTTTTAAGCTTGATGGAGGTTTAGGGAGGGAACTATAAACAAAATTACAAACATACATAAATGATCAAATTTCTAAGCCGCTCCCCCCTTAAGACAAAAGATTGCACACATTTCCCTGCACACTGTGATCAATATGTGTTAAAGCTGCACATTTAGATATACTTTCATCTCAATTATCCCTCTATCAATATATTTTACTATTCTTATACATAAACGAGAGAATGTAGAAGAATGCATTTAATTATATCAGTGTCCTTCATTTTCCAGAGACGCATGACCCTTACTTAACAGGTGACATCTGTTTTGCCTTATTTTACCTGTATTTAGACAATGTAATGCAGCTGCATCTGTGGGAACTAAAAGGGACAAATGAGAGTTGGAAGTCATTTACATTGCTAGAGGTCCTTCCTAGACTGAACAAGATCGTCTAGCAGTTGCCATAATAAAATACAAAGGACGTGAGCGGTACTGTAGGGGGTGTTATAAAGATGGTTGTTGTGCAAGATGTGATGTTGGCAATACTCACCAATAACCCTACAGCGTCACTACCCACAATCACTGACTTAAGGGAGCTCACCTCGGTTTTTTTATTTTTCTCTCCCTCTCTTTGGTTTTATCCATTCGGCCCCATTCAGCCTACTGTTTTAAGACGTTTACCCCCATTCCTGGCGAGCAGTAGTGAGCCAGCATATATATATATTTGTTTTGACAGCAAGCTAAATTTGTACATTTTTCGATAGAAAAATGTCTGCAGCGAAGCCGGATTTCGCCATACAATGCTGGCTCGCTATCGCTCGCCAGGAAGAAATCGACACCTGGATGGGGATAAACGTCTTAAAACAATTGGCTGAATGGGGCCTAATGGATACAAGCCAGGGAAAGAGAAAAGAGGAGAGAAAGATAAAAACAAAACCGGTGAACCCCCTTAAGCCTTCCTGTACCGGAGACCTCTTTTTCTATTTAATTTCGGCTACATTTAGACAATTTTATGAAGCATAGGAAGGATGTAGGTTAGGTAAAAGGATTGATTGCAATAATCTGTAGCCTTTTAATGGGTAGACGTCCTTCCTAAACTGCACAAAATCGAGTTATGTCGAAATCGACTTAAAATAGTCTTTAAGGTTAAAGAGACGTCGCCGGTACAGAAGGGGTTAAACTCCCAGAACATAACATTACATCAACAACATTATTGTCTATATAATTATACATGTGTAATTGTGTATAGTGGGTCTGTGTCCAGCCATTCCCCAAAGGATAAGAGACTTGTTATAGGTACTCAAGGGGTGTCAGGGATGGCGTTTAGGTAAACATAAAGACTAATAATAATGATAATAAAAAAAATATATATATATATATTATATATACAGTATATATATATATATATATATATATATATATATATATATATATATATACAGTATATATGGACAAATATTCAATCATAGCGTCTTAACACGAGTTGTCCTGTCACCCTCGATATGTAATGTCCTTAGAGTTTATTATCATAGTGCTGCCCTCGGGAAATGATCGGAACTACTCTTTAACCCATACAAGGTGCAGGTACCTCAACTAGTCTACTATAACAACCTTTGATATTTTGGCATAACATTCAAATATTAATGAATATGCCATGGTATCCTTCCCTCTCACTTAACCATAGGCTATTCATAAGAGTAGTTGGGTGTAGTACAGTCGCGCTAATAAGTCATGCCTCGGCACCAAGTATGTTTCGATCAATAATTGGTATCAGCAATATCTAAGCTGCATTTCTTAATATCGAGTGAAATATACAAACATGTTCCTACACTTACCCACCCTAATCAACATCTGACAGACAATAATACAGCACAAAACAAGCCAAACGTAATGACAGCTGGGACATGACTTATTAGCGCGACTGTACATGATTAGATTAATGTCCAGTATTCGATAAATGGATATTTATCGTAGTTATGTGCTATACTTATAACTGCCTTGATGGTGTAATGGTTAGTGTTTAAAATGTTTATGTGGTAACCCAGGTTCAAACCCCGGTGGATCACATGCTTGCTTTCATTAATTTCTTTGGGAGGTGTTTAGTGTTGGAATTAATTAAATAAAAATAGATTAGACATGCTAAGTCTTGATACCAGCTGCTTATATGAACTAGAGGAGCGGTAAAGCTCATACCTCTACCTACGCTAACTTTGTCACAACATAAACTTAAAGGCAGAACAATGAAATCAGTGCAACATATAATCCGGATCGCTTTCCATTGAAACTCAACTTCCTTGGCGCATATCTGATCTGCCCACCAAATATCGTGAAAATCGGTTCATAACTTTGTGATATATCTTGTTTACAGACAAACAAGCAGACGGACAAACACAGGCGAAACATAACCATTAACCACCTTCCAATTTTGTTGCCGGATGTAATTAATCATATAGTTCATTAACCCTTCCTGCCCAGGCAGCATTTTAAAATGACACCGCGGCAGATGGGCAGGAGCCCGGGTGTCATTTTAAAATCCGTAAGCTTGAAAGCCTATTAACCTATAAACGGCGAGCAGGGTGTATTGAACACCACTGTTCTGGGCGAGCATATTAGGCTCCATTCATGCCTATAATTGTCATTTTACGATAAATATCGTTATTACTTATTCATATGCGCCTATATTACCTTCACTATGAAGATAGTAACCTGTTACAACAATAAAACAAGTGGAAATATCAATTTTCTGGTCAAAATCGCGAATAAACATGGAGCAGCCCATTCATGAATTATGGAGCAAATTGAGGCAACCCCTCCCTTCACGAGGCCTCAAGCCTGACTGAGCTCACTCATTCACACTCTCCCTTGTGCAACACACTCGCTAGGCACATAAGCACATCCTCCACACAGTTTGCTAATGTTAGCACAAAAATATACCAACGAATTAGGGAATAACAGGGAAAATAGGTGATAATTGAAGGGGGAGGGGAAAGGGGGGAAGGAGGGGATGTGGAGGAGTGATATGAGGTATAGGGAAAAACAAAAAAATCTTTAGTGCTACTGGGGTCTTTTAAAATGTTTTTTTTAGGCCTTCCCTCTTAAGACCTTTCTCGTCGTTGCCGGGTTAAGCGTGTTTTGAAAGCCGTGCGTCCAACGCATGTAAACAAAGCCTGTCTTTGCAACACCGCACCTCCGAAAACAAGAAGGAGACGTCGGATCAATGTTGTTGTTGTATGCTATGACGAAATTAGTGTCTGCAAAGGTCCGATATTGCCAACATTGCATCGAATCTCTCTCCACGGAAATCGTTATCACAACTGAACCAGTTGACCTAGAGAGCTCCACGCAATGCCAGTTTACAGATAAGAACCAGCACTACGTTTAGAGATGCGGGGGAATTCTCTAGCAGTTAAACTAACAAAGATATGGGTAGCCTATTAAAGACGCTTTTCAACCAGATCGCCCGAATCTCAATAATGTCCTTAGGATAGCGAGCCCGGGCAAGAAGGGTTAACATCCTAATAGGCTGGCTAACAAGAGACTATAAAATGTGTCATATTCCTCAAGGGGTATGATATACTAAGGTAAAGTTATGCTCCATAGTTCACATTATGTCCATGGAAGTGATTAAGGGGAGATGGGTTGTTTTTGTGGTCCCCTTCTTCCCCATGTGATTGGTTTTCAGATTTGATGACGTTCGGCCCATTAGTTTGGCGATTATAAGACCTTTCGCCCCTTTCGTGCTATTTAGGTTTCAATTTTTTTCTTTCTGGCGAGCGAAAGTGAGCCTGTAATTTTGGAAGAACAGGCCATCGGCCGGGATATTTTTTTATCGAAAAATGTACAAATTGATCTAATGGATGTTTTTGTTTTAAAGTTTGATGGAGGTATAGGGAGGAAACTAGAAAATAATTAATACATTAAAAAAAAAAAAAAGTGAACCATTAAATGGACAAAACAATTAAACTTTACAAATAATTTCCTGTTTTTCCTCTCACCTTCAACTTCCTCTTAACCTGACATTAATCCAGGTTGCCACCCTGGACACTAAGGAAGCGTTCAATATAATATAAATGTGGCATAATAAGCACCAGTCAATAATATTTTGTAACAAAATATATGTGATATATTGAGCATCTGGCAACAATGTTTTCAATCAAATAGATGTGAAATTATAAGCAGCCGTCATCAAGATTTTTTTTTTTTTTAATTGACTATATGTGATATTATTAGCCTGTCAACAATAAATCAAAATATGACTTGTAATAAAATAGATGCAATATCATTAGCCCCTCAATATGAAATAAAAATACAATGCTTTCAATAAAATAGATGGTTGTTGTTGTTGTTGTTGTTCCCTAAGCTGCCTGGCCGAACAGGCCCGAGTCCTTAAGGAAGGCCATGCCACGGTCGGGCTCTCCCACAGAGCTCTCAAATAGTGTAAATTGTGTTGAAAGCGTAAGTGGTTGTGTGAAATGCAGTCTTCTATGATGTGTTTTATGGTATGGGGTGCTGTGTTACAACCCGGGCAGGTGTCGACGACGGAGATATCCAGTCTCTTCTGATAGCTCAGAAGAGCTGGATGGTGTCCGCATCTCAGCCTGGCCAGGTGGACTCTGTCCTCGCGAGGAAGGGAGGATTCAGAAGAATGGATTTCGGGAGGTTGTGCTTGCAGCTGCGTGTTGTCTATGAGTGAGTGGATGGAACGGCGAGTGATATGAGTATGGATGTGCTTCCAGAAGTTGGTTTGGGGTGGGCAGGGAGGGAGAGGAGACAGTATTTGTGTGTGATAGCGTGTGCTGGGTGTTGTTTTGATATTTCTTGGTGTCTGTGGGTGTGTTGCCATGTAGTGTACTGGGTGGTGTTGATTCGTGGAGGCTGCTACCAGGAATTGATTGCCTCTCATGTTTAGATGATCTTTGACTTTTACGACTTTGGTTTCTTGATGTAGGTGATCTGTGGGTGTAGTAGCTGTGCATCCTGTGATGATTTTAAGGGCTTTATTTTGAATAGTCTGTAAGGTCTTATGAGGTGTTTCAGCTAGGTTAGAAGCCCAGGCCGGGCTTGCGTATTCCATAACTGATCTTATGTATTGTTTGTAGACTGTGGTGGTGGTTTCTTTGTTGTGTCCAAATTTCGTGTGGGCAAGTGATCTGAGGGCGTTAAGTCTGGGTGTCAGTTTCTTTTTCGTGTTTGTGGTGTGCTGTTTGAATGTCATTTGGGTGTCGTATGTTTCTCCTAGGATTTTGGGTGTGTGTGTGTGTGTGTTAGGGGTGTGTTGTTTATGTTGAGTCCCGGGACGTAATCGTGCTCTCCTGTCCAGCTTGTGAGGAGGGTTGCAGTGGATTTAGCTGGGGCTAAATTGAGTCTGTTTGTAGTGCACCATTCATGTAATGTGTCGAGATAGTCTTGAATGAGTCTTGTTGCTGTGTCTGGGTTTTGGTGCGTGCTTGTGAGTGTTTTGTCTTCTGCGTAGGAGGGTATGGTTATTTGGGGTGAATTTGGTGTATTTATATCATGCATGTACATATTGAAGAGTGCGGGCGACAGGACGGGTCCTTGCGGGACTCCGTTTGGGAAATTTCTAATGCTAGATGACTGACCGGCAAAAATTACGTGTGCACATCTGCCTGCTAAGAAGTTGGCCAGCCATCTTTTTGTGTTGTTGTGCATGTTTGTGTTGTAGATTTTGTTTGTTAGGTTGTGGCGGGGATGGCATCGAAGGCTTTACTAATGTCAAGTGTGGCAAGTACTGATCTGTGTGGTGGTCTAGCTGAGTTGATGCCGTCAAAAGCTCTTTGTGTAAGGTCTGTAAGAAGAGTGTTTGTGGAGTGCAATGGCCTGAAGCCGTGTTGTGTTGGAGAAAGGGGTAAGTCAGGTGTCATCAGTTGTAGTACAAGGTGCTCTATGACTTTGGAGGGGGTGCAAAGGAGTGTGATAGGGTGGTGTGAGGAGGGTAGCGTGGGGTCTTTGTTAGGTTTGGGGAATGTGATGATGATACCATGCTTCCAGATGTCTGGTATTGTGTTGTGTGAGTAGCTGTAGTTTGATATGTTAGTGAGTGCTTGTATGCCTTGGACAATGGACAACTCTCCTTCCTCGACATCCTCGTAGCTCTGAACGACCATGGGTTCAAAACCACCGTCTACACTAAACCAACTAACACAGGACAATGCCTCAACGGCGATAGTGAATGCCCCCGCCGTTATCTTCTATCCTCCATCTCCGCTTATGTAAGGAGAGCCCTCACGCACTGCTCTACCTGGGCCGACACCCACCAGGAACTAGAAAGACTATCCCAAGTTTTAGTGAATAACGGACACTCCAACTCCGACATCTCCAGCACCATCAACCACCATCTTGAAAAATGGTACTCCCAAAGCCCTCCCAACATTGACCCCCCCAATGAAATTAAGATCTTCTACCGCAATTTTATGTCCTCTGAACACAAAAATGACGAGGCCGTCTTAAAAGAAATAATCTCCAAGCATGTCCACCCAACCAACCCGGAAAACAAAATCAAATTAATAATTTATTACAAATCCCCCAAGACCTCCAACCTCGTTCTCCGCAACAAACCAGCTTCCACCAAGATAAAGAGCCCGATGACCGACGATCACGTCATTTACCAACATATATACCTGTAATTATGAGGACTGTGGACCTCATTCCTATATTGGCATGACGTAGACTCGTCTTTCACGTCGGTTAACTCTTCACCTTCAGGCTGGAGCCATCAAAGACCACTATCTCACCCCTAACCACCCCCCACGTGGGCTCACACACAACGAGTTAGAGAAACACACCACCATACTCGATAAAGAAAGTGACCCAAGGAGATTACCTATACTCGAAGCATTATATATCCAAGCCTTACATCCTAACATCAACAACCAAACTCTGGACCTTCAGATCCTTCCTTCTGCCAAAAGGCAGTATCCTACAGGACCTAACACCCCCCATCGTCCCCCGGTGCCCTTGACGCAGCCAACCGCGCTACCTCCTTCAGCTTCGTCTTCTGCCGGCGCCACACGTACTACGCAACTTAGGTCACACCCCTCGACACGCAGCCAATCAGCTTTGACCCCGCCAACCGACCACCACCTTCCCGCATCCAGCGCGCCTGCGTGAAGCGGTTCTCTCTTTTGCACTCCTAGAATACCCCTCCACCAATAGCAGACTTTTGCCCCCTGATTTTCGCCTCCTCTGATCCTCCACCCTCTATATATACCCTTCCTGTTTACCTTTTATATCATTCTATCCTTACTTGATAATGCTGGTTGTCCAGTGAAACGCGTCGCGTCGTATATCCTGTATCATCATGTACATTAATGTAACCCTGTACCACCATGAATTTTGCTCATCTCATTCATCTACTTCCTGCCACCCAGCGAAAACTCATCAGAGACCTGGAAACTTTGAATAATAAAATTTCCAACGCAGAAATTGCCATTTCTTTCAACCTCGTATCTATTTAAGAAAATGTATTACCTGGCTTTACTAACATATATATATATATATACCAAAGAAGGAACCAAGTAAAAAAACAAAGAAAATCCAAGTCTCTCACAGACATACATTCTTCAGAGAAAACAAATTTCACGTGAGAAAAAAATAGAATTTTTTTTTTTTTCTACGAGTCACCACATCACCCGAAAGAAAACAAATATCGAGGGTTTTTCTATATAATATATATTTGTTGATAACTGCCGCCCCTTCTCTCACCAGATATGCCCCGTGGGGTTGATCAAAGTGGAATTCAAATATCTTGAAATCAAATATATTTTTTTAGGATATTCTGAAGGCTGAGTATTTATCGGTATAACGTGACAGATTTGTATATATATATATATATATATATATATATATATATATATATATATATATATATATATATATATATATAAGGCATATGAAAGGGACGCCATACACTGTAAAATATATGTGCGCATAATAGCACACAAATTAAACCCCTTCTATAAGCTACCGGTGCCGTCCTTTCAATTATATTCTAGCTACTATTAGACAATTTCATTCAGTTTAAAAAGGGATACCAGGAATTAAGAGGCTTCACACTATCTTACTAAACGCTTTTTACTACCACAGATCCTTCGTAAACTTCACCAAATAGTCAAAATATTGCTAGAATAAAATTAAAAAGACGTCGCCTGTAGAGATGGGGTTAACCCATGCAGTACCAGGGACGGCCTTTCCATCATATTCCGGCAACTATTAGACGATTTTATGCAGCTTAGGAAGGACCTTTAGCAATAATATGGCTTCAGACTATCTCAACTACCACAGATCCTTCCTAAACTTCACCAAACCGTCCAAATATAGCTAGGATATAATACAAAAAGACGTCGCCGGTACAAAAGGGGTTAAGGGAGCCCACTTCGCTTTTTTCTCTTTCTCTCCCTCTCTCTTTGGCTTGTATCCATTCGGCCCCATTCAGCCTACTGTTCTAAGACGTGTATCCCCATCCAGGTGTCGATTTCTTCTTGGCGAGCGATAGCGAGCCCGCATTGTATGAAGAAATCCTATCGAAAACTGTACACATTTAGCTTGCTGTCAAAACAAAATATATATATACTGGCTCGCTACAGCTCGCCAGGAAAATATTGACACCTGGTTGGGGTAAACGTCTTAAAACAGTAGGCTGAATGAGGCCGAATGGATACAAGCCAAAGAGAGAGCGAGAGAAAGATGACAACAAGCGAGGTGGGCTCCCTTAACGCCGTGGCTCGTCAGGAAAAAATCGACACCTATATGGCACGAAAGGTCTTAACATTGACGAATAATTGGGATGAAAGGTCTTAAAATTGCCAAGGTAATCGGGCGAACGTCTTAAAATGTCAAAACTATTGGGGCTAAACATGAGAGAAGGGAATTCAGAAAAAAACCCTCAAAGAGATAAAACAGCCAAAATGCGTGGGTAGCCATACAAAACTTCCCCTAAATTGATGGTATTAGAACGCTATTACCACCAAGCTATCTAAACAATAGAATAAGCCTGTATACTTGACATGGCTAAATATACGTAGATTATTTAACAGCCGGGCGCTTAGGCAAATGTCTCAACAAATCAAACCCAGACATAAAAACATACAAACACACAGACAAAAAAAAAAAAAAAAAAAAAGCACAGGCACACAAAAACACACAGGCAACCAGAATAACTAACAACCACACAGACAAACAACAGAAACGCACTAACAGACAACCATGTATTGATAAATATATATATGCAGCTTTTAGACAATATTAGAGATAGCTCGATACGTCTATTTGCAATATTGGTTTTCAAAGGTTAATATAGATTGTTAACTCCCTCAGTTTTAGAGAAAACGTTTCATTCTATTAAATATTGTTGAAATATGACCCAGCCAGGGCTCGAGCCCAGGCCAATAGTGCAGCACTCCAACACCTTAACCACTAGACCACCGAGGAACTTAAAAGTAATGGATTCATTTGGAATAAATTCCATCCACCACCACCCGCTCCAACTCGTGGTCACGAACCTTAATGCCATACATACAGTACATACACCTCACACACAAACACTAGCAACTAAGTAATAGAGTAGGATACTTGTCATCTGGGGCACAATTAAGGCCTCACTGAATATACAAGTCGAGCCTAAATAAATTAAATATTTTTGTGATATGATGCAGCCAGGGCTCGAACCCAGGCCAATAGTGCAGCACTCCAACACCTAAACCACTAGATCACCGAGGAGTTTGAAAGTATTGACTTCAATTGGAATAAAATCCATCCACCACCTCCGCCAAAAAAGATGGAAGAGGTTATGTTATTACCTCCAATATCTCAAAAGTTTATGAACTATTGCTCACGAAAATTGTCGAGTAGATTGGAAATGTGCCAATGAAAAATATATTCCATTATAGGAGGCAATCAGTAGAGTGCATACCTCCGCCAGCGAAGGCAGAGGTATGTGCTTTCTCGAGTGCCCGTCTAGTTTGGCTATTATTAGACTATTTTGTATATTTAAGAAGGCAATTTGGATGTGAAGAGTTAAGTAGGCTAGATTTTACCCCTTTGATTCGTAGAGATGTTTCCAAAATGCATAAAATCGTCTATTAACAGCCAGCATATAATACAGAAACGTGTCATCGTATCCTGACTTGGTTACTGTTCAGGTTCTCACAATACGACACATACCATACTGAAATATTCCTCGTTATATGTATGACATTTATGAAGAACTGGATTGCGAAGACTCAATATTTCAGTAGTGCCACGCCTTCATAAATGTTGACGGACCTCTCTGAAAGTGTTTACATATTTTGGTGTAGTGTTATTGCAAGTTATATCAAACTTTAAGGGGGTAGTGCTTGGTTTTTGGTCATATATATTTATTTATTAATATATATTTTGGGTTTCCTCGCTAGACCTCCATCAAGCTTATAAAAACACCCCCTAGACCCCCATTCAAGATAAATTTGTAAATTTGTCTGTAGACAAAATTTCCTCCCGAAGGCCGATTCCTTCTAGAATTAGAGGCTCGCTATCGCTCGTCAGGAAAAAATCGACACATAAAGGGCACAAAAGGTCTTCATATTGACAACAAAATGAGGCGAAAGGTTTCAAAATCGCCAAACTAACGGAACGAACGTCTTAAAACCTCAAAACTAATATGCTAAACATGAGAGAGAAGGGGGTCCATAAAAAGCGAATACTACCCTCTTAACTGACCATTAAAGTATAAACTAACTCTTCATAGACAATAAAATGCTTTACCCAATGCAGGTACCAAGTTTTTTTCGGCACGAGCGACAGCGTGCCTATTACTTATCAAAAATCGGTCTTCGGAAAGGACGTTTACCTGACTGGGATTTTTTTTCGATCGAAAAATGTACAAACTTAGCATGAAAGGATTCTGGGTGGGCATTTGTTAGCATGAATGAAGTCTAGGAAGGCAACGGAGACAACGGAGAGGGAGAGAGGGGGGGGGGGGGGGGGGTGAGGTGTGGCCGTCAGCAACCCCTGTTCAGTACCAAGATAGTAAAGTTGGAACTGCGCACCTCCCTCGGCACTCTAAACTCTTCTATGCGCAGGTTTTCTCTTCCTGCTTTTGTCAATTGTTCCCTTGTCCTGAGAAGAGGGCCCGGAGACATGCACGCCGGGAACAACCAGCACCTCCTAACCCGGACTACCAGTGCCCAGACTGTGGCAGGATATGTGCATCACGGATAGGACTCTACAGTCATCGTAGAACTCGCAACAGATGAATGCAGGAAGGGAACGTCATCATCGGACTACGATGGGCTACCATAAGCATAAGCAGTGTGTGTGTGTGTGTGTGTGTGTGTGTGTGTGTGTGTGTGTGTGTGTGTGTGTGTTGTGGGTGTGAGGAATGTGTGTGTGTGAGTCTGTGTGTGTGTGTGTGTGTCTGAGTGCGTGTATGTGTGTGTGTGTGCGTGAGATAACGAGAGAGATAGAGAATAATGTGTGTTGTGGGTGTGAGTGGTGTGGGTGGTGACAGAAGGAAGATCATTACTGAGGTGAGATTGTCAATTAACCTCCAACACCAATATATTGGCTCCATTCCTGATAAACTAAGTATTTATACTGTATACTGTATACACACATTATATATATATATATATATATATATATATATATATATATATATATACAGTATATACTGTACATATATATCTTTATATATATATATATATATATATATATATATATATATATATATATATTATATATATATATATATATATATATATATATATATATATATATATATATATATATATATATATATATATATATATATTTTTTTTTTTTTTTTTTTTTTTATATTCCAACTTACTTCCTCTCGGGCATAGGCTGAGAGCCTTAACATTCACCGCTTTACAATGAAGAACAGTGAGGCCCGTGAGGTCTTGTTCCAGTCTAGGGAGTGAGACATGTGAAGCACGTAGAGTACAACGAGCACCTGCCATCTTGCCTTCACATGAGGCACAGTGCTCACTCATGGCCCGAAACGACCCCATCTCTGAAGCCACCTCGTTCCCATGCTTCACTGTCTCACCCCCTACACTCGGACTCTCACACTTACACACACACAACGCCACCTGTTGAACAGATAACTCACCAGGCATTGCACCCCTATAGCATATTTTGAATATGGGAATATTCATACAGTGCTATTTAATCAGGGAACAATGAGGGTATTTTATTGACGTTTCGGTGGGCTTGTGGTAATGCACTGATACTAGGTACAGCACAAATTCCATCCCAATAATATCTTCACATTGATACATCGGGATTTGAACCCGGGAACTTTCTGTCTGTCTGTTTGTTCACGAACGATTCCCTCAGTGTTCAAGTATGGGCTCTTCCCCCGGCCAGTGCCAGGTACCTCAGCTAATATATATATATATATATATATATATATATATATATATATATATATATATATATATATACTGTATATATACCGGTATATATATATATATACTGTATATATATACCTGATATATATATATATATATATATATATATATATATATATATATATATATATATATAATTATATATATATATATACAGTATATATATTATATATAATTTTATCGCCCTCCCTTTCCAGAAATTATTTGTTAATTGTCGGACTAAACCCTCTTGAGGTCAAACATTTTTCAACATAATCTTGTCTGACGTCTTGCAGGTTACTCTATCATGTATATATATTATTGATGCTTTTGTTTGTTTTTGTCATATTCGAGCAATATATTTTTATTTGTCTCCTTGGCTAACAAAAACGCCATCTTGGACTTTCTTCAAACTATAAAATGCCCACCCAGACATCCTTCATGTTAAATGCCCACCCAGACATCCTTCATGTTAAATGCCCACCCAGACATCCTTCATGTTAAATGCCCACCCAGACATCCTTCATGTTAAATTAGTACATTTTTCAATACAAAAATCTTCCACCTAAGTTAACCCTCTCCGACATATGACGCGATTTTGAGCTCCTTGGGAATACTTTAAAGCCTTTGTTACCATCAGGGGTATTTAGAAACCTTTAGTTTATAGTTACTTTAACCTCTGCAGTTGTCTTTGAGTTAGCTGTGGGCAGAAAACTAATTTTGGAGAGGTAATTATACGAGTGAGAGAACTCTATTTCTTATTGCTAATTTGGCAACCTCTCCGTCATAAATGCGTGAAAGGGTAAACAGGCTCGCTATCGCTCGTTCAGAAAAAAATGCACAACTGAATGGGAGTGAAGCGTCTTATTATCGCCCAACTAACGGGATGAAACGTCTAAAAACTCCAAATTATAGGAAAGAAACAGGGGCGGTCCACAAAGACCACCACACGTACCAAATACTGTTAAGGGGGGTCACCGTTTTTTTTTTTTTTATCTTCCTCTCCTTTGTTATCTTTCCCTGGGTTGTGTCTATTCGGCCCCATTCAGCCAACTGTTTTAAGACGTTTATCCTCATCCAGGTGTCCATTTCTTCATGGCGAGCGATAGCGAGCCATCATTAAATGGAGATAACCGGCTTTGCCGGAGAAATTTTTCTATGGAAAAATGTAAAAATTTCGCTTGCTGCCAAACTAAAAAAATTATATGCTGGCTCACTACCGCTCGCCAGGAAAATATTAATACATTGTTACGATCCAGGTTCTCAAAGACACAGGGCTCTTCAACATTGGACTAGATAATGGCAAAACGCAACAACGGTAACACTAGATCCAACCCCTGCCTTAAACACTGGAAAACAAAACACCATTACCGCCCTGAGTCGTGCCTGGACAACGAGGTATCCTATGACTCGGTAACTGGTGCACACACACTAGGCTGACGCTCAATGAAACAGCCTATTCTCAAACAGTAAAAGATTACTCGATTATGTTACACAAAGAAAAGATAGTTAACGTGATTAATTAACGTTACGGTAGATACTCAAATAACTGGCACTCCTGTATTAAAGAAAGTGCAATGCTAGTCCTGCAACATCAACTGGAAACTTCTGAAATAAGTCTGATGCTGGGAAGATGTTCGTAAAGTATCTTGAACAATTATAATGCAGAATACGGGTCACAATAAATGCTACGACATATAGTAATAATAGGCAGGCGAATAATAAAGACTGCGCAAAGGTAGTAATGCTCGACAACTAAAGAAATGCTTCGTGACACAATGCAACAGCCTACTAGGGTTGTGCAACTCAACAACAACCTCGGCTCAAAAGTGCAGTGAATAATAATGCTGCATACATATAATAATGGGGCTTATCTCTAACCAGTGTCTGCTCAGTTAATGAAGTCTAGCTGGGGTATCAAGGCAGGACAACAATGGGCGAGCATGCGGCTCGTAGCCTAACGTTGTCCAAGGGTGGTATAATGAAGATTACGTTATATGACGGGGATGCTCTCTTGATAAATCTAGGTCTCTAGTACCTAGCTCTATCCTGGCGATCCCTCAGAAGTCAACACAAAGAGGCAGCACTATGTTGTGAGGGATAGGCTATGGCCCTCTCACACCACAGCGCTGTGCTCGCAAAGTAAACCAACCCGAAGACAACTTAGGCTCCCACAGTACCTGTCGATGTCGTGCAGAGCTTAGCTAACACTGCACACATCGGACACAACGACACAGTAACCTTACCCCTAGTCTAGCTTTAGACAACCAAGCAGAATCACTCAACACCTTGCAAGGGAGACATATACCGGTCTACTACCTTCCCGAGAGAGGACACATACGGAAAAGTCCGTCTCTCTAAACCTCAATAAAGCATAATACCTCCTTAACCTAATACATGGAAATATCTGAGAGCTTCGCGTACAATACGACTGGTCGACGGTGAACGTCTATGCTGAAACCAGAAGGGATGCTGAGTTTAATAAAGATTAGAGAATGAGAAAGGAGAAGTCGAGAGAGAGAAATAGTATGCAAAGTCGCGAGTATGGGGGACAGAATTGCAAAGGATATAGGCGATACGCATGTCAGGCAAGCCCTGAGCTGGTAAAGAACACGAGGCCGCGACGGGAAGGGACTAGTTGACCACCCGGCCGCCAACGCCGTCAGTGCCCAAGCGAGCCGCGTCATAGCTCACCTCGCTGCCGGGTGTACTCCCTCACACTCTCCCGCTCGCCTCCCACACAAGCAACATTTATATTATAGCGAATATAAAATATAAGGCGCGGTCACAGACCAAAACAAAGACCATTTCTAGACTGTCTGTGGCAACACGACACTAATGAAATAAAGCAGATCATTCTAGGACAACTGTAGCCTATCCCCCCATCCTGGCGAGCGCTAGCGAGCTGCAATGCCCCACGCAACCATTCTGCTAACGCCAGGAGGCGTCACACCCCCCCAAGATATGGGACACTCAACCATGAGCCCATATCTGAACAGGCAGAATGTCGCTAGAATATGCCACTCCTAACCACTCTGCCACTCATGGAATGCAAGCTCAGTCTCCTCAAAAAAAAAATACAACAACATTTTTATATAAAAAAATCTTATCACCCTTCCCAAATATAATGCATTAATTCATAACATTGTGCTCCCAGAGCGAGCTTTAAGAAGCACAGCCTACTGAGGGAAAATCATCTGCACTCAGTACTCAGCTACAATATTATCTTAAAATTAATTATTAAAAAGAAAGAGTTTTTATTTAATTGTTCATATTTTATTTTAATGTTGTTTTTGGTGGCTACTATAGATGTAGCCTAATTTTCTTCTAATCAAAGCCAACAACTCCTGCCCTGCAACCCTACGCTGATGCTACACACGCGAGCCAACAAGCACCAGCGCAAAAATACACCGCGAGCCAAGACAGGAGGCTATACCAACATACTGTGGTAGCCTACCCCGGATCCTCCACCCGCGACAGACAGTCCGCAATCACATTCTCACAACCGGCAATATGGCGAATGTCTAAGTTGTACTCTTGCAACATGAGCGTCCATCTGGTCAGCCTCATATTCCGGTTGTGGAATTGATTGAGGAATTTAAGCGAGTGGTGGTCGGTATACACTACCACGACTGGCCCATATGCAGGAACATACACCTCAAAGTGTCTGAGCGCTAACACGATTGCCAGCAGTTCCTTTTCAACAACCGAATAGTTTTTCTGTGCTGAATTAAATTTCTTTGAAAAGAAACTGACTGGATGCTCAAGACCTTCTTCATCTGTCTGCAAAAGTACGGCACCAGCCCCTACTCCGCTGGCATCAGTCGCCAACTGAAATGGTCGTTCAAAGGCCGGGGCCCTGAGGATAGGGTGAGTGCATAAAAGGTGTTTAACTACTCGAAACGCCTGCTCACACTCAGGTGCCCAGCGGAACTTTTTATCTTTGGCTAGTAGATCTGTCAAAGGAGCTAACACAGTAG
>CM064533.1:11555586-11696694 GCA_032716605.1 Paralithodes platypus | reverse complement strand
TACTCACTTTTGCACCTTGTTTAAGTTATGACAATAAGGCTGCATATTCTTCACACCTGTCTCTGCTCAAACCTTACCTGAAAGAAAACAAATACAAAACTTTAATTATACACATAAAGACATAGTAAAATTAATTAAGGGAAGCTATTTTTCTTTAATTATTTACAATTGTTCTTCCATTGTTTTCCTCCCTAGACCTCCATCAAGCTTAAACAATATAAACACCCGTATGTTCCCCCCCCCCTCCCCTTCGAGATAAATGCGTACAGTATTCGTTTTTTGTTTTTCAAACAAAGGCCGGTTCCTCATGAATTACAGGCTAGCTATAGCTCACCAAGAAAAAGTCTACACCTAAATGGCATGATTGGTCTTAAAATTAATAATTATTTTGGGAAAATGTCTTAAAGTAGTCAAACTAATGGGGCAAACGTCTTAAAATATTAAAAGGGGCTACACATAAGGGAGAAGGGGGTCCAAAAAAAACCTAAACTGTGTAATTCTTGATGTATTAATAACTAACTACACGTACAGTCACACATAGAAGTGTATAATTATATAATTATAGGCTCGCTCTCTCTCTCTCTCTCTCTCTGTGCCTTGGTTTACAATAATGAACATCACACATATCTTGCAGCTTAATTAACCTACCTATGGATTACGGACCTCTAGATAGCATTGTGACGCCTCCCGGCGTTAGCAGAATGGTTGCGTGGGGCATTGCAGCCCGCTAGCGCTCGCCAGGATGGGGGGATAGGCTACAGTTGTCCTAGAATGATCTGCTTTATTTCATTAGTGTCGTGTTGCCACAGACAGTCTAGAAATGGTCTTTGTTTTGGTCTGTGACCGCGCCTTTTATTTTATATTCGCTATAATATACATGTTGCTTGTGTGGGAGGCGAGCGAGAGAGTGTGAGGGAGTACACCCGGCAGCTAGGTGAGCTATGATGCGGCTCGCTTGGGCGCTGACGGCGTTGGCGGCCGGGTGGTCAACTAGTCCCTTCCCGTCGCTGCCTCGTGTTCTTTACCAGCTCAGAGCTTGCCTGACACGCGTATCACCTACATCCTTTGCAATTCTGTCCCCCATACTCGCTACTTTGCATACTATTTCTCTCTCTCGACTTCTCCTTTCTCATTCTCTAATCTTTCTTAAACTCAACATCCCTTCTGGTTTCAGCATAGACGTTCACCGTCGACCAGTCGTATTGTACGCGAAGCTCTCAGATATTTCCATGTTTTAGGTTAAGGAGGTATTATGCTTTATTGAGGTTTAGAGAGACAGACTTTTCCGTATGTGTCCTCTCTCGGGAAGGTTGTAGACCGGTATATGTCTCCCTTGCAAGGTGTTGAGTGATTCTGGTTGGTTATCTAAAGCTAGACTAGGGGTAAGGTTACTGTGTCGTTGTCTCCGATGTGTACAGTGTTAGCTAAGCTCTGCACGACATCGACAGGTACTGTGGGAGCCTAAGTTATCTTCGGGTTGGTTTACTTTGCGAGCACAGCGCTGTGGTGTGAGAGGGCCATAGCCTATCCCTCACAACATAGTGCTGCCTCTTTGTGTTGACATCTGAGGGATCGCCAGGATAGAGCTAGGTACTAGAGACCTAGATTTATCAAGAGAGCATCCCCGTCATATACCGTAATCTTCATTATACCACCCTCGGACAACGTTAGGCTACGAGCCGCATGCTCGCCCATCGTTGCCCTGCCTTGATACCCCAGCTAGACTTTATTAACTGAGCAGACACTGGTTAGAGATAAGCCCCATTATTATATGTATGCAGCATTATTATTCACTGCACTTTTGAGCCGAGGTTGTTGTTGAGTTGCACAACCCGAGTAGGCTGTTGCGTTGTGTCACGAAGCATTTCTTTAGTTGTCGAGCATTACTACCTTTGCGCAGTCTTTATTATTCACCTGCCTATTATTACTATATGTCCTAGCATTTATTGTGACCCGTATTCTGCATTATAATTGTTCAAGATTCTTTACGAACATCTTTCCAGCATCAGACTTATTTCAGAAGTTTCCAGTTGATGTTGCAGACTAGCATTGCACTTTCTTTAATACAGGAGTGCCAGTTATTTGAGTATCTACCGTAACGTTAATTAATCACGTTAACTATCTTTTCTTTGTGTAACCAAATCGAGTAATCTTTTACTGTTTTGAGAATAGGCTGTTTCATTGAGCGTCAGCCTAGTGTGTGTGCAGCAGTTACCGAGTCATAGGATACCTCGTTGTCCAGGCACGACTCAGGGCGGTAATGGTGTTTTGTTTTCCAGTGTTTAAGGCAGGGGTTGGATCTAGTGTTACCGTTGTTGCTGTTTGCCCTTATCTAGTCCAATGTTGAAGAGCCCTGTGTCTTTGATAACCTGGATCGTAACAAATGGCGACCTAGCTCAGGATCTTGTGAACTAAGAGATAATTGCAGGATTGTTGTGGTCATTTGTTTTATTGAGGAATATAGTGGGCACGTTAGATTTTTTTTTTGGCAAAGTAGTATAGCACTTGAGAGTCTTCAGACATTTTTGGCAAGTGAATAGTGCTACATAGGAGCTTGGGTACTTCTTCTTTTTTTTTATAAACGTGAGAATTTTTGGTGGACACAATGGGAGACGAATCAGATCATACTGAAAGTTCAGGGAATGATGCAGGCTCTGATGGGCAGATGCCAGGGGGGTTAGCAACTAGTGAGGAGGCCGCAAAGAAGATTTTGGAGGTGCCTATAACAGCTGATCGACTAGAGGGAATTAGCAAGTATGGTCTACAGTGTTTGGCTCCCATCATGGGGCTTAAGGTGGCTCATGGCATCAAGAAGAACGATTTGAGGGCTTGCGTACTGGGGGCGGCTAGTGAGGTCCAGGGTGGAGAGGGTGCTCGGGGACTTCTGCTCGAGCCCCCCCTCCACTCTACTCCCATCGGGACCTCTAGGATGCCGGAGTTTAGTACGTTCCCGCAGGCCGATAGCCGCTGGCAGCGTGGTTTAGGATCGTTGGGTGGGCCTCCAATAGTTGCACCTCCTCCTCAAGGTTTCACTACAGAAATGCTCTTCCAGCTTGAGATGGCTAACCAGCAGCGGCAGTTTGAGATGGCTAAGCGACAGGCTGATCTCGAACTCGCTAAGGCTAAACAACAGACTGATCTCGAACTCGCGAGAATAAAAGCCCAGTCGGAGGTTGAGTCTACCAGGTACCGTGCAGATATCGATCTTGAGAAGACTCGGGTGGAAACGACAGGGCAACGTCTCGGTGGTGGGAATCGTGGGCATGATCAGTCTTTGTCGCACCTGTTGAAGCTAGTCCCTGTATTTGATGAGTCGGGTGTCACCGAATTTTTCATGAGATTCGAGAAGAAGTGCCAGGAACACCAGTGGCCTGGGGAGAAGTGGGCAGCCCTTGTTTCCTCTAGACTTGTGGGCAAGGGACTCAGGGCTTATGATGCATTGCCTATACAGTCGTGTATTATCTACGAGGAACTCAAGGAGGCTGTCCTGAGAGCATACGAACTACAACCAGAGACGTACAGGTTGAAGTTCCGGGGTGTTACCAAGGGTCGGGAGAGCACCTTTTTGGAGCATGCCCGGGAGCTGTCCGATGCTTTTGGGAATTGGCTGAGGTCGGAGAAAGCTACTACGTTTGACGACATTAAACAGTTGGTGCTTTTAGAGCAGTTTTTCAAATGCACTGGCGGCGACCTGACGTTAAACCTGTAAGAAAAGCAACCAAAAACTCTACAGGAGGCAGCTGAGATGGCTGACCGCCGGCTATCACTAATTCGGGGGTGCAGGTCTGCCCAGCGTAGTGAGGCAGGTAACAAGGGGCATGACGCCCCACCCCCCCGAGTTAGTGATATACCTTATGCAAACAAGTACAAGAGCTATGATACCAAGACTGACCACAAGACTAGCACTGTCCCGTTTAAGAAGGGGCCGGGCCCTTCCCAGTACCAAGGGAAGCCCAAAGGGGAGTTGGAGTGTTATCATTGTCATAAAAAGGGGCACTTTGCAAGAGTCTGTCCTAGCAAACCACCTACAGCAGCTGTGTCTTTGGCCTGCAACATTGGTGTGTCTCCGAAGTCGTCTGAGTTTGCCCGGGGCAGTTCGTCAGAGGCTGAGGCACAGCCAATGCAGAAGCACCTGGGAGGCTCGAACCTGGCTCAGGATGTTTTTTGCGACCATAGAGGGCAGGGTTGCGTGATGTGGGCGGGGCACAAGTATGGAGTAGAGGTCTTGCGTGATACAGGTGCTTCCCAGACTCTGATGAAAAACTTGACTGGCTACCCTATAAACGCGGCTCGGGTGGTAGTGGTGCAGGGTATTAATGCAACTCGGTCATACCCGCTGGTGCGGTTGGAGTTGGAGGTGGATGGTGTGGCACGTGAATTGGATGTTGGGATTGTGGAGGAACTGCCAGTGGAGGGCGTCGACCTTCTTCTCGGCAACGACTTTGCAATGCCCGCTTCTGAGGTTCTACCCTGTTCTACCCTTCGTTGCCGAGAGGCCGGCCGACATGAGTAGGGAAGAGCAAGAGTGGGTCGAGCGGTGCCAGACATAACCCATGGCGTGTGTTGTCACCCAAGCTCGGGCAGCTAAAGTGTCACAGCCTAGTCCTCCGTCTTCAGACCAGCGGAGGAACGATCAACAGGAGGAGGCTAAAGCTGGAGTTGGTTTTAAGAGTTTTGACTCGGCGGCTCTCCTAGGTGATTCAGTATTAGCACCATTACTTAATTCTGGAGTAGCCCCTGGGCCTGTCATCGAGAGTGACGAGGCTGGGCATGACGAGTCTCCACGACAGCAACGTTATGTACATCGAGAGAGACAGAGGGAGCAGCCCAGTGTCGGGGAAGGTCATGCATTGCTCCGGGAGCAGTTAGATCGCTTGGCACCCTCAGATATACGTCGGTTGCAACTAGAGGACCCTGAGCTCCAAACGTGTGCTAATGGAGCTGTAGAGCTTGACGAGGACGGCGATGCACAGCCAGTAGATTTTTTTTATTTAGAAGGCATCCTCTATAGGCATTTTCAAGACCCTAAACGTAGTTGGCAAGAGGGGTCCGGAGTAGTAGTGGACCAGTTGGTGGTGCCACGGGAGTGCAGGGATAGCCTACTGAGGTTGGCGCATGACATACCACTGGCAGGACATCTAGGGGTGAGAAAAACGGTGGCGGCTTTAGATTTTTTTTTTTGGTGGCCGGGGTTGAACGGGCAGGTGGTAACCTGGATAGCAAGGTGTCATACGTGCCAGAGGGTTGTAAAACCTAACCAAACAATTCCGAGAGCCCCGTTGCACCCCATTCCTGCCAGTGGACCGCCCTTCAGTAAGGTCATCATTGATATGGTCGGACCCCTACCCCCTACTAGTGCCGGTAATAAATTTCTATTAACTATCATGGATGTGGCCACTCATTATCCTGATGCATATCCTATGAGAAATGGCACGGCGAAAACTGTTGTCCGGAACCTGCTCTTGTATTGCTCGCGGTATGGTTACCCGCAAGAGGTGCAATCGGCCCAAGGTTCTAATTTTACATCTAATCTGTTCAAACAAACTATGATTCAGCATGGCATCAGCACTGTCGTCTCTTCTGCGTATCACCCGGAGAGTCAAGGGGTGTTGGAGAGGTGGCACGCCACGCTGAAAAGCATGCTTCGATGTTACTGCGCAGAGAATGGAAAGGATTGGGACCTTGGTCTGCCGTATGTTTTGTTCGCGGCAAGAGAAGTACCTGGAGAGAGTCTCGGTTTCAGTCCGAATGAGCTTGTTTTCGTGGCATCAGGTGAGGGGTCCTCTCCACATGGTGAAGGAGATGTGGGAGGGCACTAGGCATATTGTTCTGCGAGATAAGTTGCAACCTCTTGTTCCTGAGCGACAAGAGGAGTTGTTTACTAGGCTGTGGCAGTCCATCCGCATGTTTGTTGCTTCTCCAGGCCTGATGTACGGGGTAGAATCCGACATGGAGGCTGGAGACAGTGCAAGGCTCGAGTTGGTTCCCTACCGTGTGAATCCTGCTCGACAGCCTGTTGTGAAGGCGGAGCTGGACGGCGTGTGGAGAGGGGGTCTGAGGGATAAGGGATATTGTGAGTGGTCGTTGCCAGTGGCTTTGCAACCTGAGTTTGGTGGCAGAGTCTGTGTGTATGTTGATTGCAAGAGTGTGGAAGCATTATCCCTGACAGACGCCTATCCATTACCCAGAGTTGACGACACCATAGACCGCTTCGGGGCTGCCTCGCTCATCACGAAGGTAGAACTAGTGAAGGGTTATTGGCAGGCCCGGTTGCCGGAAAGAGCGAAGAGAAGTGCCAGTCTTGCGATGAACTGGGCAGTTTATCAGTGTCAGGTGTTGTTGTGCTGCCGCAACACAAGTTGGATGTGTGGCATGCTAAGGGCACTGATAATGTTTTGGCTTTGTTTGCAGGAGAACCCTCGCTGTTCAGTCAGTGTCTGTCGTGGGTGGAGGATCCGGGGTAGGCTACCACAGTATGTTGGTATAGCCTCCTGTCTTGGCTCGCGGGGTATTTTTGCGCTGGTGCTTGTTGGCTCGCGTGTGTAGCATCAGCGTAGGGTCGCAGGGCAGGAGTTGTTGGCTTTGATTAGAAGAAAATTAGGCTACATCTATAGTAGCCGCCAAAATCAACATTAAAATTAAATTTGAAAAATTAAATAAAAAACTCTTTCTTTTTAATAATTAATTTTAAGATAATATTGTAGCTGAGTACTGAGTGCAGATGATTTTCCCTCAGTAGGCTGTGCTTCTTAAAGCTCACTCTGGGAGCACAATGTTATGAATTAATGTATTATATTTGGGAAGGGTGATAAGATTTTTTTATATAAAAATGTTGTTGTATTTTTTTTTTTTTTGAGGAGACTGAGCTTGCATTCCATGAGTGGCAGACTGGTTGGGAGTGGCAGATTCTAGCGACATTCTGCCTGTTCAGATATGGGCTAATGGTTGAGTGTCCCATATCTTGGGGGGGGTGTGACGCCTCCCGGCATTAGCAGAATGGTTGCGTGGGGCATTGCAGCTCGCTAGCGCTCGCCAGGATGGGGGGATAGGCTACAGTTGTCCTAGAATGATCTGCTTTATTTTATTAGTGTCGTGTTGCCACAGACAGTCTAGAAATGGTATTTGTTTTGGTCTGTGACCGCGCCTTATATTTTATATTCGCTATAATATAAATGTTGCTTGTGTGGGAGGCGAGCGAGAGAGTGTGAGGGAGTACACCCGGCAGCGAGGTGAGCTATGACGCGGCTCGCTTGGGCGCTGACGGCGTTGGCGGCCGGGTGGTCAACTAGTCCCTTCCCGTCGCTGCCTCGTATTCTTTACCAGCTCAGAGCTTGCCTGATACGCGTATCGCCTACATCCTTTGCAATTCTGTCCCCCATACTCGCTACTTTGCATACTATTTCTCTCTCTCGACTTCTCCTTTCTCATTCTCTAATCTTTCTTAAACTCAACATCCCTTCTGGTTTCAGCATAGACGTTCACCGTCGATCAGTCGTATTGTACGCGAAGCTCTCAGATATTTCCATGTATTAGGTTAAGGAGGTATTATGCTTTATTGAGGTTTAGAGAGACGGACTTTTCCGTATGTGTCCTCTCTCGGGAAGGTTGTAGACCGGTTTATGTCTCCCTTGCAAGGTGTTGAGTGATTCTGCTTGGTTATCTAAAGCTAGACTAGGGGTAAGGTTACTGTGTCGTTGTCTCCGATGTGTACAGTGTTAGCTAAGCTCTGCACGACATCGACAGGTACTGTGGGAGCCTAAGTTGTCTTCGGGTGGGTTTACTTTGCGAGCACAGCGCTGTGGTGTGAGAGGGCCATAGCCTATCCCTCACAACATAGTGCTGCCTCTTTGTGTTGACTTCTGAGGGATCGCCAGGATAGAGCTAGGTACTAGAGACCTAGATTTATCAAGAGAGCATCCCCGTCATATAACTTAATCTTCATTATACCACCCTCGGACAACGTTAGGCTACGAGCCGCATGCTCGCCCATTGTTGCCCTGCCTTGATACCCCAGAGACTTTATTAACTGAGCAGACACTGGTTAGAGATAAGCCCCATTATTATATGTATGTTTTGGCCCCAATTCTGTTCCTCATTCATATCAATGATCTCATATCTACCACTCATAATCCAATACATTCCTACGCAGATGACTCAACACTCCACAGTTCCTTCACATTTACCAATTCTTTCACCCAACCCGATCTTATAAATTCAAAAATAAACACTGCAATTGAACCAGGACCTTTCTAGAATTGATGGAAGGGGACAAAAGAATCTAGTTTCCTTTAATGCACAGAAAACCAAATACATTCAATGTTCTAACCGACAGAATCTCACTGACTCCCATATATTTTTTAATTATGTAAATATTCCCACTTCCCCTAGTATTGACATTCTCGGTGTAACATTAACTACTAACTTGAGCTGGACACATTATGTTAGAAGCATCGAGAATGCCTCTAAAAAACTGGGACTCCTGTACAGAGTTCGAGAATTCTTCACTGACGAGCAGTTGGCCATGTATAAAATTCATGTGCGTTCTCAGATGGATTACTGTTCCTCTGTGGGGTGGAAGTGGAGTGGTTGCATTGAGGCAGTTGGAAAAAAATTCAAAATAAAGCTATTAGATTAATCAATAACCCTGCAATCACACAGGACCTTCCTACATTATCCATACGAAGAAACGTTGCATCCCTTGCATTATTCTACAGATATTTTCACAGCAATTGTTCCGAGGAACTGGCCTCAATTGCCGCCTCTCCACATCTTTCCGCGTAGAACTAGGGCAGCTGAGAGCGCCATGAATTTACACTTTCTCCTCCACAATGCAGAACTTTGTTATATCAGAATTCATTTATCCCCAGAGCTACTACTCTTTGGAATTCACTTCCCTCGAATTGCTTTCCACAAACTTACAATCTGCAAATGTTTAAATCCAGTTGTTACAAACATTTTATGAATGGAGGATGCCTTTAGGCACATGGACCTTTTTGTTTTATCTGTGTTTTTCCTTCCTCCGTTCATAGTCTCTTTAAAAAAAAAAATAAAAAATGCAGCATTATTATTCACTGCACTTTTGAGCCGAGGTTGTTGTTGAGTTGCACAACCCGAGTAGGCTGTTGCGTTGTGTCACAAAGCATTTCTTTAGTTGTCGAGCATTACTACCTTTGCGCAGTCTTTATTATTCTCCTGCCTATTATTACTATATGTCCTAGCATTTATTGTGACCCGTATTCTGCATTATAATTGTTCAAGATTCTTTACGAACATCTTCCCAGCATCAGACTTATTTCAGAAGTTTCCAGTTGATGTTGCAGGACTAGCATTGCACTTTCTTTAATACAGGAGTGCCAGTTATTTGAGTATCTACCGTAACGTTAATTAATCACGTTAACTATCTTTTCTTTGTGTAACATAATCGAGTAATCTTTTACTGTTTGAGAATAGGCTGTTTCATTGAGCGTCAGCCTAGTGTGTGTGCACCAGTTACCGAGTTATAGGATACCTCGTTGTCCAGGCACGACTCAGGGCGGTAATGGTGTTTTGTTTTCCAGTGTTTAAGGCAGGGGTTGGATCTAGTGTTACCGTTGTTGCTTTTTGCCCTTATCTAGTCCAATGTTGAAGAGCCCTGTGTCTTTGAGAACCTGGATCGTAACAGCATGTTCTAATGTGCATGGTATGTGGCAATGTTAGCAAGGGGTTATATAATCATTTTTATAAAGTATCATATATAAATATATATATATACAGTATATAAGGTCAAGTCTATAATATTTACTGTGCAATAGTTAAAAGCTATTTTTATTTTTATTTTTGTACCTACTTATTTAATTATATTATATTTATTAATATTAATTATATACACAAAATATATAAAACAAGAAATAGACAACACAAAAACACTAAGCTCAAAGAATACTGTATTGACGTTTTAGGCGGTTCACTCCTTCAATTCTCTATGCCAAAATATTTCAATTCTCCCTACCAGGAATTCACCGGAGACATCTGGTGGACGATTCCGAAGTAGCGCCAGAACTACGTCTGTCGACATAAACAATACTCAACACCTAGGCTATGCAAAGTTTATCACGATTTCTTACGATTCTGCATGTTTTTACTATATACTATATGGCTACACCAAGTGCTTATATAGTATGGTAGTTGTGGGGGTAATGTGTCAGCTATAGAAAGTACAACATATAGCTTATAATTAAGAATGATTGATGGAGAGGGAGGGTGAAGAACTGCGGGATATCGCCATGTAAAGGGCCCAGGTCGCTTACTGTACAAAACAACGTGTCTGGCGCGGCAACTCCAAGATTGTCTGGTAGGGTGAATTCGTGCTTTATTTATTACATAGGTTGACTTTATTTTTTTTCTGGGCCCCCTTCTCTCTCAAATTTAGCACCATTAGTTTTGAGACTTTAAAACGTTCGACCTATTAGTTTGGCGACTTAAATACCAGTCGCCCCATTTCCTCACATGTTAAGACTTTTCGTGCCATTTATGTGTCAATTTTTTAACTGGCAAGTGTTAGCGAGCCTGCAATTTATAAGGAACCGGCCGATATTTACCGAAAGATGTAAAAATATATCTATAAGGAGAGACTTGGAGGTATTCTTTTAATCTTGTTGGAGGTCTAGGGAGTAAACTAGAGTACATACAGAAATAACAAATAAATAAGTAAACTAATAAATGTTATAGATAAACTAAACTCAGACGTACAGTATTGACGTTTTAGGCGGTGCACTCCTTTACCTTACTCTCTCTGCCAAAACTTATACAATTTGCACTTTGTTTCTCGGATAGCTTGACTTTTTGGAAGAGAACTTGGCCAACAATTTCACTTGTGTCTTGGGTATAAGGTTGGTGCTGCAGTGCGGAGTTTGGTACTTTCATTCGTGTAGCCTTTGCAGTTCTGTTAAGGAGTACAAAGGAAATCAAGCAACAACAGATCTTGCGACCCATCACGGTTACTTGCCTTCCAAAATACTGCGGTTTCTAGTGTCCAACAGTATTTCAGAGAGATAAAGACGTGAAAAGGAAATACCTCCCTGGGGATTGACATGGCAGGGAGGGTGGACAATATTTATGAAATAGCACAATTAAGGACATATTTTATTAACTTACAAATGCAGTCAACCTTGGATTCAGAGCAAGGTGTTTGTCAAGGCGAACTTTGAAGGAACTTTGCTGCAGTCTATAACATCTCGGGGAAGTTAATTCCACAAGTTGACACTCGATTGCAGAAGAAATGTGATTCGTGCAAGTTGAATGATTTACCAAATGAATTTGCAACCACTTCCCTGTGTGTAGTTTGATCGGTCAATCGTAAAGTATTTACTACAGTTCATATTGTCGATGCCTCTAATGACCTTAAAGACTTGAATTAGGTCACCTCTTAATCTACGCTTTGTTAGGGGAAACCGATGTAATTCTTCAAGACGTTCCTCATATGGTTTGTTCTTTAGAGTGGGTATAATTTTATTGACTGTGCATTGAACACGTTCCAGTTGTCTATATCCTTTTGATAGTAAGGGCACCAGGACTGAACGCAATATTCCAAGAGTGGGCGAACTAAGGAATTATAAAGAGTGAGGATTTCATCTTTGGATTTATGCTCAAAGGACCTGCCTATGAAACCAATTATTTTGTTTGCTTTCTTAACAACCTCCTTCCATTGTTGACTAGGTTTGAGGTTACTTGATATTGTTACTCATAAATCCGTTTCATTGTCTACAGCCTTGAGTTGGGTGCGACTCATTGAATAGTTTGCTTTCTCATTTCGGCTTCCAATGTGAAGTACTTTACATTTGCCATAATTTAGCCCATTGAGACAACTTATCTAGATTGCCTTGCATATTCTGAACGTGTTCTTTTGAGATTACGTTATGTGCAATTTTTAATATCATATGCAAACTTTGAGATTGTGCAGGTGAGGCCCTCATCTATGTCGTTTATGTAGATTTGGAAGAGAACTGGCCTCAGTACTGATCCTTGTGGTACTCCGCTAGTTACATTGGTCCATGTTGATGCTTTCCCATTTATGACTACTCTTTGTTTTCTTTCACTGAGCCAATTCTTGTATCCATTTCAAGGCAACTCTTTGTACGCTGTGTGCTTTAAATTTGAACAATAAGCGTTTATGTGGAACTTTATCAAAGGGTTTTTGAAAATCGAGGTATATAATATCTACAGCTTTACTCTCATCATATTGATTTAGGATATCGTGTGTGGTAAACTATCAATGGAAGTTAAATATTACTAAGCTATAATGAATAAAAAAAAAATCAATCTAAATTAAAACTACTCCATATCTAAATTGAATTCAATCTGAAACGAGCTAATTTATATCCAAAGGTCTCACATAATAAATTTATATATAGGGTAAGGTTATAAGGGTTAATATACTAGCCAGGAATTAACTCCCCAATAGTTCCACGTGGCACCGAGGCAAGGGAGAACGTTTTACCCAATATGGCAGACAATGGGGAACGAGACTTCGGTCCCGAGACGAGACTCGAGTCAAGTGAAAGAAAGAATAAATGATTACATGGGAATGGACATGAATGTTATGCTTATCTGTCAGTCAGTCATGGCGTCGATGAGAGCGTCGTGATGGTGTAGCTGAGTGTATTGCTGTCAGTGTATTGTGATTAGAGGCACAAAAGCGTGATCAACTGAAGACGGAAAACAGATGTTAACTGGTCAGTGTTTGTGAAGGCTCTGCTCTCTCTTCCTCAGAGGCACACTTTGCTGCCTTGGCAAAACGCCAGGAGCCCAAATTATCGTACCGCATCTAGGTTGCTCTATACGATAAATTATATTAATATATACGATAAATTCATATATACTACATAAGACCATGGCAATATTGCTTAATAGCATATTAGGCCTTTATAACTTAACTTATTTACAATCTTATAATATACGATCTACTCGTCCTACGTCGTGCTGCAGGAGCGACCGTGACGTCACAGAGACATACGGGATCACAAAAGAGTCGTAGCCTATCGTATTTACGATATTGTGGAAGAAATACAAAAGGTTTGTCAAGCATGAACGATTGTTGCAAAAACCGTGTTGGGTATCTTTAAGTTTGTTTTGCTTTATGACTGTGTCTCTTATAATAGTTTCTAGTATTTTACACACAACTGAAGTCAAGCTGATTGGGCGATAGTTGCTAGGCAAGGCTTTGCTGCCTTTTTTTAAATTGGGGTTATGTTCGCAAGTTTGCACTCATCCGGCACAGTCCCAGTTCTCAGAGAATTGTTGAGTAGCAGTGTCGTGGTTTGAGAGCTCACATTTAATTTCTTAAGAAAACTCTGGGAGAAATAGCATCGGGTCCAGGCGATATATTTACCTTCAGTTTGTCTAAGCAATTAATTACTTTTCTATCAGTAATACGAATATAGCTAAGCACATTTGAAATAACTATTTGTACTGGTGATGCTGTAGGAATATCACTTAAGACTTCTGTTGTGAAAACTGATGCAAAGAAGGTGTTGAGAGCATTACTCATTTGTGCTTCATCTTTGGTATAATCTCCGTTCTCATATACTAACTGTCCAATTGTTGAGGTCACTACTTTTTTCTTCCTAATATAGCTATATAATTCCTTTGGGTTTGTCTTGCTATGATTTACAGCATGCAACTCTATGGTATTTTTTATTTGCTTTATAAACTTTTTGCATTTGCGTCGTAGATCTACAAATATTGCTTTGTCTTCTTCGCCTTCAGAGGTATTATATCTGTCATGGGCGTTCTTTTTACCAAGCAGACATGCTGCAATATCTCTATTCCACCACTTTGGTCTATTATTATTTACTAATCTTCTGTTCTGTGTTGGTATGCACTCTTGCACCAATTGCAATTAATTGGTGGTGAAAAACTCTCATTGTTTGTTCATGTCGTCGTTATTAATCAATATGCTCCAATTAGCTTTATCAAGCATTGCTCTATAAGTTTTCGGAAGTTTGCCCTCTTGAAATTTAGGACTTTCTCATTGCTAGTATTGTGTTCATTGCTATCAAATTTTAAACTGAAAGTGATCGTACGATTGTTACTACTACTGAATTCATTACCAACACTCAAATCTTCTACTAAGTCATCATTTGTTGCTAGTCCAAGGTCTAGAACATTATTTCCACGGGTCGGAGATTGAACTAATTGATGAAGTGAACTTTCTTGTAGGTTTGCATACAGGTCATGTCCAGAGTGTGAAGTGAGAGTATCGCCCCACTTGGTCACAGGTAAATTAAGGTCACCGATATTTATGGTATTCTGTGAGTTGCTTACTTCAGTAATTTGCTCAATAATTTCTGGATCAGTTTGCACTGATTGGGCTGGCGGTCTGTATATTAGAGCTAGTTTTATCTTAGTTTGGTGATTATTTTTTTAATAGTACATAGTATATGTCGACATTCTCTATGTGTGGTTTTGACATCAAGATGGGGTCAAGACTTTCTTTGATGAAATACAAAACGCCTCCTCCTTTTTTGTTGATGCAACTTTTCTCAAACAGCAAATATCCGGGAAGTGTATATTCTGCCAAAAAATCTCTGACTACCGTATTTAGCCAGGATTCTGTTATACCGATTATATCATATTTTTCTGTGAAAACAAGTACCTCTAGATCTCAGAATTTATTGCGTATGCTATGAGAATTTGCATAAAAACTTTGAGAGTTTTGGATTTGGGTTTTGATGAAGGAGCTTTATCCCAATTAGTGGTTCTTGACATGTATAAAATTAGCATTTAAGTTTTTCGCAGGTAGCAGTCCTCGCTGTCTTCGGTCCTCCTTCCTGATTGTCCTATGTTGAGTCAATTTCTTCTTCGAAAATCCTTCACCGCATCATTGAGAAGACGTTCAAAACGTGCTGCTCGCACCTGGTCCAGATGAACCCAATCATCCGAAAACAAATAGTCATCGTAGTAAAAATTGTCCCAGGTGTCGACGAAGGCCACGTTCTCCTTCCTGCAGATGTTGGCTAGACAACGATTTGTGCTGGTGGCTATGTTGTAAAATCAACTCTCTACACCGAGCCAGGGGACGATTCCCGAGACGATGATTCTTGACGACTTCTCCATAAACGACTTGATCAGCTGCTGGTTCTTGAGTAGTAAATCTTCCGACAGGGTTCGCTGTACATCATTGGATTCGACATGGATTATGTACATTGTATTAGCACGAACCAGCTTCGATAATTCGTCAATTGCAGCAACTACGTCATCCATGCCACCACCAGAGATACAAAAATGCTTCTTGGTCATAGGTGCCCTGGCGCAAAACTCTGTGAGCTGACCACGTTCCATCGAGAGTCCCACAAGCCAAACTTCTTCTGTTTCCTCTTCGTCATCTGAGTCTGTGAGCATCTGGAAATGGTTGTGACACTAGGTAACCGGTATGATTTTCCTGGTCTTTGGGCAAATGTTGCTCCTCACGACGCGGAGGTTGTCTTGAGGGGGAGCAGAGTCACCGTTTGTTTCTTGTGCATCGGAAGTATCTGCTACTGCAGGTGTTGGATTGTTGGCAGTTGACGTTGGGGCAGAGGTAGTTGAAGCGGTGACAATTGAAGTTGGTGATACTCCAATGTAGAGTGTTACGAACTCTTGGAGTTATTACAGGCTTCATGGTGAGGGCATTGATCTTGTTGTGGGCTTCATCCAATTTCGCTGTCAAATCCTCCCGTTGCTGGCAGTCGGCAGACTTGAAGATCAGCAGCAGCAAACATGGTAGCACCAAACCTACGGGCGCAGCTCGTACAGATGTGAGACATGGTGACAGTCACTCTCTTCAGATCACTTCACTTACTTCTAGTCACTTCATTCACTTCAAATCACTTCACTTACTTCAAATCACTTAACTCAATTCACTTCACTTCATTCACTTTTATCACTTCACTCACTTCAGATCGTTTTGCTTACTTAAATGGCCAAAATCGAAAACACATTTTTTGAAATACGCAGAATATGCCACCGGGGGTTACAGCCTAATACAAAATATAAATGTAAATCACGTGGAAATAAGCCACCAGTGGTGATAGCCAAGTCGAAAACAAAACAAAATTAAATAAGACAGAAATAGGCCACCAGAGGTGATAGCCTAGTCGGAAAGAATGTACCGATATGTGAAAAGATAAACACAGGTAATATAAGGGGTTTCTTAGTGAGTAAATATTACAATACAATGATGAGCATAGGCCACCAGAGATGACAGCCTAGTCAGAAATATACATTCGTGAAAAATATAAAATAGGCTGCCAGGGATGTTAGCCTAGTAAAGAAACTAAAATTCTGGAAAGTTCGGGTTTTTGTGATTGGCCTATTAATAACTGGGGAAATAATAATAATAATTCAATGATAATACAATGTATAGAACTCGCAATATGCTTCAACACTGATGTAATAGGTCTACGGTAGATACATTTGTTGATGAATATAGGCTAGGTTACCGGTTGTTAACCTAACCCAAAATATAAGAATATGTATATGGATATACAACAGTATGTATCTGAATTATATGACAACTATGAGAACAAATATCAATAAATAACTAAACATATAAATCACAAAATAGAGATTATAAAAGAAAAATAACTGCATAGAAGGGGTTAATATAATGTATGTATCAACAGATGGTGCTGTATTCCCTGTAGTCAAGCAGGACTCTTTAGGTAAACAACTGCAGAGAAGGGGTTAATATACTGTATGTATCAACAGATGGCGCTGTATTCCCTGTAGTCAAGCAGGACTCTCTTTAGATAAACAATGTTTATCAGTCAAAAGTAATTACAATCATGCAAGCATCTACTAAAATATGTAGTAGGTGAATTTTGCAAGGGAGGAGGATTCCTATCCCCCTGCCCCCAGAACGAAAAGTAAAAGAGACAGACAGAAACGGCTAAGGGATGCCAAACCTAACTCAGGATAGCCCTCACCCTATTAGTGGAAGACTTTATTCAGCTTAGGAAGGTATTGTGGAAATTGGAGGGGTAATTAAGATATACTTTACCGTTGTTATTCCTAGAGAGCCTTCCGAAGTTAAGTACAATCGTCTAATGATAACCAGACTATAAGTTATAACGCGACGTCGTATCCTGAAGGGGTTAAAAGGGTTGGGACTTATTATAAATGGTAAATAAGCGATTTTTTTTTTTTTTTTTTTTTTTTTTTTTTTTTTAAAGACAATGAACGGAGGAAGGAAAAACACAGATAAAACAAAAAGGTCCATGTGCCTAAAGGCATCCTCCATTCATAAAATGTTTGTAACAACTGGATTTAAACATTTGTAGATTGTAAGTTTGTGGAAAGCAATTCGAGGGAAGTGAATTCTAAAGAGTAGTAGTTCTGGGGATAAATGAATTCTGATAAGCAGAAGTTCTGCATTGTGGAGGAGAAAGTGTAAATTCATAGGCGCTCTCAGCTGCCCTAGTTCTACGGGGAAAGATGTGGAGAGGCGGCACAATTGAAGCAAGTTCCTCGGAACAATTGCTGTGAAAATATCTGTAGAATAATGCAAGGGATGCAACGTTTCTTCGTATGGATAATGTAGGAAGGTCCTGTGTGATTGCAGGGTTATTGATTAATCTAATAGCTTTATTTTGAATTTTGTCCAACTGCCTCAATGCAACCACTCCACTTCCACCCCACAGAGGTGAACAGTAATCCATCTGAGAACGCACATGACTTTTATATATCACGGCCAACTGCTCGTCAGTGAAGAATTCTCGAACTCTGTACAGGAGTCCCAGTTTTTTAGAGGCATTCTTAGCAATGCTTCTAACATAATGTGTCCAGCTCAAGTTAGTAGTTAATGTTACACCGAGAATGTCAATACTAGGGGAAGTGGGAATATTTACATCATTAAAAAATATATGGGAGTCAGTGAGATTCTGTCGGTTAGAAAATTGAATGTACTTGGTTTTCTGTGCATTAAAGGAAACTAGATTCTTTTGTCCCAATCCATTAATTCTAGAAAGGTCCTGGTTCAGAGTAATTGCAGTGTTTATTTTTGAATTTATAAGATCGGGTTGGGTGAAAGAATTGGTAAATGTGAAGGAACTGTGGAGTGTTGAGTCATCTGCGTAGGAATGTATTGGATTATGAGTGGTAGATATGAGATCATTGATATGAATGAGGAACAGAATTGGGGCCAAAACTGATCCCTGGGGAACACCAGCATTTATTGAGTGAAATTGAGAATTAACCCCTTCAGCACGATGACACCTTTTTACCTTCGATTCTGGCTAAAATTAGAACATGTTACGCCATTTAAAGGGAGACGGACCTTTTTTTCAATTAATTCATGTATTCCTCTTATTTCTTAGTTTTCTCGCTAGACCTCCATCAAGCTTAGAAAAACACCCCCTAGACCCCCCTTCAAGATAAAATGTGTACATTTTCCAGTAGAAAAATGTCCCAGCCGAAGGCTGTTTCTTATTAACATTTCAGGCTCGCTAACACTCGCCAGGAAATAATCTACACCTAAATGACACGAAAGGTCTTAAAATTGACAACGAAATGGGGCGAAAGGTGATAAAATCGACAAACTAATGGGCCGAACGTCTTATAATCTTAAGACAAATGGGGCTTAACACGAGGGAGAAAGGGGGACCAGAAAAACGACCCATCTCCCCTTAACCTCAACAGTCCATCAGCCTCACCTTAAGAACAATCCATTTTATGCAGAGGGTATATTGTAATCGTACGCTCGGGTACCATAGTCTCTAGCCCACTCATAATACTTCGTTGACGCCTAATAGTTTTCTTTACGCAAATATAACTATCTGGATTGATTTTTTGAAGAAACTTGCTTTTCAATAAACCGTATATATAGTATTTTTGATGATACATACACAATTATATTCATAAATTCGTGTATAGATATATGCCTTCATAACTAGAAATAGGTGACACCCAGGAATATTCATGAGTGGGCTAGAGACTATGGTATCCGAGTGTACATATACCCTTTTCAGTCCAAGAGGTAGATTATAAGCTAAAGAATATCGTCTAATTGTGACCAGAATAAGCTGGAAATTACGTCATCGTGCTGAAGGGGTTAAACAATTAAAAACAAATCTTAAGGAAAAAAAAACATCACGAAAGCTGTCAAGAACACAAAATATATCACTTCTATTCCAAACAAAACCGTCAAAAGAATCCCCCCCCCCCCTCAAACAAACAAAACAACATAACAAAAATTATAATCATAATGAAAAGAAAACAAAAGACAAGTCAAAACAAAATATATAAAAATAGAAAGCAAAAGAAAAAAGAACAAAAAGAAAAAAGAAAACAGGAAAGAAAAGAAATAGAAACAATATAGACAGAAAAGGAAAGAAAAACATGAAAAAGAAAGACAAAGAAAAATAACACTAAACAAATAAAGCTCCCACCTTGTACCCGTCTCCTGTTCCGGGGTACTCGACTCTTTAATCGTGTACTGTGGAATTGAACACCCTTCCCTCCGACCGTCACTTTGGATCTGCTGGAGGAGACACATTCCCAGCATTCCACACTACATTTCAACTTCCTTTGGTACAGTTCCTGCTGGACGTTCATGGTATGTATGTATGTATGTACCAATCCCCACTTTTCCTTTTTTTTTTTGGGGGGGGGGGTCGGGTGGAGAAGGGGTGGCCAACTCAAGACAGAACCCGAATATGGACAACATAATCAGTGTTCCTCGGAGATTTCCCAGTGTATACCACCTCCTGTACATAGGGTACGTAGTACCCGCCTTGCAACACAATCCCACCCCTACTCTGTGCACCTCTCCAACCCAAGAGTAAAACGCTATTATCAGACTTTCTTCTATTCAACTGCAGAAATCTGGAATTCTCTCCCTGAATCAGTCTTTCCCTCTTCCTATGACTTAAATTGCTTCAAACTCCTTATGTCCAGGCATTTTAGCTCGAACGTCCCTTGATTTTGGCCCTGTCACTCTTTCAACTGTGGGGGAGGCACTCGCTGCAGGCAGTTATGACTTTTGTCTCCCTCATTCACATAGAAAGAAAACAAATAACAGAAAACAATGAACACACAAAATACAAATTCACACGCATCTAGGTCACCCATGGTACAGGCGTAGAAAGTCATTGTGTACATCATTCGGTAAGTGACGAAAGCCTTTGTGATGCCGGGTGAGAAACGAATCTTAAGGGGAGACAGTTGGTTCTTCGAGTCCTCCTCCTCCCGTTTGTTTAGCCCTATTAGTTAGGAGATTTCAAAACATTCGCCCCATTAGCTTGGCGATTTTCAGAGCTTTTTGCCCCATTTCTTTGCCAATCTTAAGACCTTTCGTGCCATTTAGGTGTCGATTTTTTCCTGGCGAGCGATAGCGAGCCTGTATTTGAAGACGAATTGGACGAATTGGACCTGTCCTTCGACCAGGACATTTTTCTACCGAAAAATGTACAAATTTATATCGAAGGGGGTTCTTGTGGGTTTTTTTTTTTTAAAGTTTGATAGAGGCTTAGAGAGCAAACTAAACCCCTTCCTTAAACCATTGAGCCGAACCAGTAAATTATGCTGCACAATACCGTCTGAGCTCCCTTAACCTCTCCAGTCCTAGCCAGGATTTACTCCCCGGGTCACTGGCGTACCAGTCTCCTGCTTAACCCCTTCTTTACCGGCGATGTATTTTTAATTGTATTCTGGCAACTATTAGACGATTTTATTGAGCTTAGGAAAGACGTATACCAATCAAAAGGCTACAAACTCTCGCAATGCATCCTTCTACCTACCACATATCCTTCCTAAGCCTCATAAAATCATCTAAAAGTAGCTGATATTATAAGAAAACGACGTCGCCGGTACAGAAGGGGTTATCGCCTTCTGTACCGGCGACGTGTTTTTAATAATATTCTGGCTACTATTAGACGATTTCATTCAGATTAAAAAGGACCTCCAGCAATTAACAGGCTTCGAACTATCTCACTTAACCCTTTTTACTACCACAGATCCTTCTTAACCCGGGAACTGCGGGGAGACTCTTAAGAGTTCCCCCGGCGGACTGCGGGGAGACTCTTAACCCTTTCACGCATTTATGACGCAGAGGTTACCAGATTAGCAATAAGAAATAGAGTTCTCTCACTCTTATAATTACCTTTCCAAAATTAGTTTTCTGCCCACAGCTAACTCAAAGACAACCGCAGAGGTTGAAGTAACTAAACTAAAGGTTTCTAAATACCCCTGATGGTAACAAAGGCTTTAAAGTATCCCCAATAGGCTCAAAATCACGCCATATGTCGGAGAGGGTTAAGAGTCAGAGAAAAAAAAAACTCAACTTTTGACATCGAAAAAAAAAAAATGGCCCCTGGGCCATGCAAAATCTCAGTCCTCTACCTCCCCTCCTTCCCCACTTTCCTCCTCTCCTTCAGTTATCACCTATTTTCCCTGTTATTCCCTTATTCTGAGGTATATTTTCGTGCTAACATTAGAAATCCGGTTGCAGGGTGTGGTCATCACTGATAGCAAGCGAATGCAAGAGAGAGAGAGAGAGAGTATCGATCGACTGTGTCTCAGTGGCCTTGGGGGAAATTGGCGGGAAAGCAGCTTGCCTCACCCATACATTATACAACTCGCGGGCTATATCTCCGATTTTGACCATCCAAACGCTGTTTTCACTTGTTTTATTGTTGTTTCAGGTTAATACCTTTATAATCAACCCATAATAGGCGCATATGGATAAGTATTAATGCTATTAATGGTACAATGAATATTTTAGTGACGGAAACCCCTCAAATACATGCGCACAGGGAGAGGTGTCTAATTACCCCCATGCGCACTTGTTAGGTTAAACTGCATGAAATCGTTTAAATATCGCTAGCATAAAACTAGAAGGATGTCGCCGGTACAGAAGGGGTTAACCATATACAACTATATATGCTGTTAATTGACAAGCAAGTGTTATCCAAATAATCCGTCCAGATAGTTATACTTGCATTAAGGGAGCCCACCTCGCTTCTTTGCTCTTTCTCTCCCTCTCTCTTTGGCTTGTATCCATTCGGCCCCATTCAGCCTAGTGTTTTAAGACGTTTACCCCCATCCAGGTGTCAATATTTTCCTGGCAAGCGGTAGCGAGCCAGCATATATATATATTTTTGTTTTGACAGCAAGCTAAATTTGTAAATTTTTCGATAGAAAAATTTCTCCGGCGAAGCCGGATTTCCCCATACAATGCTGGCTCGGTATCCGCTCGCCAGGAAAAAATCGATACCTGGATGGGGATAAACGTCTTAAAACAGTTGGCTGAATGAAGTCGAATGGATACAAGCCATGGAAAGAGAGAAAGGGAGAGAAAGATAACAAAAAGCCAGTGATCCCCCTTAAGAAAAACAGGGGGTCCAGGAATTGTTGAGAGTGGGATAGAGAATATGGCATCCGAGTGTACTTAGTGTAATATGGCATCCGAGTGTACTGAGTGTAATATGGCATCCCAGTGTACTTAGTGTAATATGGCATCCGAGTGTACTGAGTGTAATATGGCATCCCAGTGTACTTAGTGTAATATGGCATCCGAGTGTACTGAGTGTAATATGGCATCCCAGTGTACTTAGTGTAATATGGCATCCGAGTGTACTGAGTGTAATATGGCATCCCAGTGTACTTAGTGTAATATGGCATCCGAGTGTACTGAGTGTAATATGGCATCCCAGTGTACTTAGTGTAATATGGCATCCGAGTGTACTGAGTGTAATATGGCATCCCAGTGTACTTAGTGTAATATGGCATCCGAGTGTACTGAGTGTAATATGGCATCCCAGTGTACTTAGTGTAATATGGCATCCGAGTGTACTGAGTGTAATATGGCATCCCAGTGTACTTAGTGTAATATGGCATCCGAGTGTACTGAGTGTAATATGGCATCCCAGTGTACTTAGTGTAATATGGCATCCGAGTGTACTGAGTGTAATATGGCATCCCAGTGTACTTAGTGTAATATGGCATCCGAGTGTACTGAGTGTAATATGGCATCCCAGTGTACTTAGTGTAATATGGCATCCGAGTGTACTGAGTGTAATATGGCATCCCAGTGTACTTAGTGTAATATGGCATCCGAGTGTACTGAGTGTAATATGGCATCCCAGTGTACTTAGTGTAATATGGCATCCGAGTGTACTTAGTGTAATATGGCATCCGAGTGTACTTAGTGTAATATGGCATCCGAGTGTACTTAGTGTAATATGGCATCCGAGTGTACTTAGTGTAATATGGCATCCGAGTGTACTGAGTGTAATATGGCATCCCAGTGTACTTAGTGTAATATGGCATCCGAGTGTACTGAGTGTAATATGGCATCCCAGTGTACTTAGTGTAATATGGCATCCGAGTGTACTGAGTGTAATATGGCATCCGAGTGTACTGAGTGTAATATGGCATCCGAGTGTACTGAGTGTAATATGGCATCCCAGTGTACTTAGTGTAATATGGCATCCGAGTGTACTGAGTGTAATATGGCATCCCAGTGTACTTAGTGTAATATGGCATCCGAGTGTACTGAGTGTAATATGGCATCCGAGTGTACTGAGTGTAATATGGCATCCGAGTGTACTGAGTGTAATATGGCATCCCAGTGTACTTAGTGTAATATGGCATCCGAGTGTACTGAGTGTAATATGGCATCCCAGTGTACTTAGTGTAATATGGCATCCGAGTGTACTGAGTGTAATATGGCATCCCAGTGTACTTAGTGTAATATGGCATCCGAGTGTACTGAGTGTAATATGGCATCCCAGTGTACTTAGTGTAATATGGCATCCGAGTGTACTGAGTGTAATATGGCATCCCAGTGTACTTAGTGTAATATGGCATCCGAGTGTACTGAGTGTAATATGGCATCCGAGTGTACTGAGTGTAATATGGCATCCGAGTGTACTGAGTGTAATATGGCATCCCAGTGTACTTAGTGTAATATGGCATCCGAGTGTACTGAGTGTAATATGGCATCCCAGTGTACTTAGTGTAATATGGCATCCGAGTGTACTGAGTGTAATATGGCATCCGAGTGTACTGAGTGTAATATGGCATCCGAGTGTACTGAGTGTAATATGGCATCCCAGTGTACTTAGTGTAATATGGCATCCGAGTGTACTGAGTGTAATATGGCATCCGAGTGTACTGAGTGTAATATGGCATCCGAGTGTACTTTGTGTAATATGGCATCCGAGTGTACTAAGTGTAATATGGCATCCGAGTGTACTTTGTGTAATATGGCATCCGAGTGTACTGAGTGTAATATGGCATCCGAGTGTACTTTGTGTAATATGGCATCCGAGTGTACTTAGTGTAATATGGCATCCGAGTGTACTTAGTGTAATATGGCATCCGAGTGTACTTAGTGTAATATGGCATCCGAGTGTACTTAGTGTAATATGGCATCCCAGTGTACCGAGTGTAATATGGCATCCGAGTGTACTTTGTGTAATATGGCATCCGAGTGTACTTAGTGTAATATGGCATCCGAGTGTACTTAGTGTAATATGGCATCCGAGTGTACTTTGTGTAATATGGCATCCGAGTGTACTTAGTGTAATATGGCATCCGAGTGTACTTAGTGTAATATGGCATCCGAGTGTACATTGTGTAATATGACATCCGAGTGTACTTTGTGTAATATGGCATCCGAGTGTACTTAGTGTAATATGGCATCTGAGTGTACTTAGTGTAATATGGCATCCGAGTGTACTTAGTGTAATATGGCATCCGAGTGTACTTTGTGTAATATGGCATCCGAGTGTACTTAGTGTAATATGGCATCTGAGTGTACTTAGTGTAATATGGCATCCGAGTGTACTTAGTGTAATATGGCATCCGAGTGTACTGAGTGTAATATGGCATCCGAGTGTACTGAGTGTAATATGGCATCCGAGTGTACTTTGTGTAATATGGCATCCGAGTGTACTAAGTGTAATATGGCATCCGAGTGTACTTTGTGTAATATGGCATCCGAGTGTACTGAGTGTAATATGGCATCCGAGTGTACTTAGTGTAATATGGCATCCGAGTGTACTTAGTGTAATATGGCATCCGAGTGTACTTAGTGTAATATGGCATCCCAGTGTACTTAGTGTAATATGGCATCCGAGTGTACTAAGTGTAATATGGCATCCGAGTGTACTTTGTGTAATATGGCATCCGAGTGTACTTAGTGTAATATGGCATCCGAGTGTACTTAGTGTAATATGGCATCCGAGTGTACTTTGTGTAATATGGCATCCGAGTGTACTTAGTGTAATATGGCATCCGAGTGTACTTAGTGTAATATGGCATCCGAGTGTACTTTGTGTAATATGGCATCCGAGTGTACTTTGTGTAATATGGCATCCGAGTGTACTTAGTGTAATATGGCATCTGAGTGTACTTAGTGTAATATGGCATCCGAGTGTACTTAGTGTAATATGGCATCCGAGTGTACTTTGTGTAATATGGCATCCGAGTGTACTTAGTGTAATATGGCATCTGAGCGTACTTAGTGTAATATGGCATCCGAGTGTACTTAGTGTAATATGGCATCTGAGTGTACTTAGTGTAATATGGCATCCGAGTGTACTTTGTGTAATATGAAATACGTCATTTACTGGGTCATAAATATTATAGCTTGTTCCAAAATCTGTCTTTATAATAATGAAAGACATGAACATTAACATATTTGTGTGCATGACTGTACCATTTAGAACAGTTGGTGTCTATTTTATTTCGTGAACCTGTAATTTAAGATAAACCGGCATTCGGGCGGGGCATTTTGTATGTATATACTCAGGCACAATACCCCATAGCTAGGGGTGGCCGACTCAAGACAGAGCCCGAACAGAAAATACATCTAAGGTTCCAATTCTTAAGGTCTGGGACCACTTTCGCGTTCCCTCACCCCTTTCCCTGTCTCGCCTAGTAGGTTGATTTTACACGGGGAGGAGGATTCCTAGCCACCCGCCCCAAAGTAGGAAAAGTAGTACAGCAAAAAAGACAGACAGAAACGGCTAAGGTTGGGTAGAGGATGCCAAACCTCACTCAGGATAGGACCAGGCCTCACCCACTGCAAAATTGGCTTAAGGGGAGACGAGTCGTTTCTCTGGTCCCCTTTCTCCCTCGTGTTAAGCTCCATTTGTTTGGAGATTAAAAGACTTTCGGCCCATTAGTTTGGCGATTTTAACACCTTTCGCCCCATTTCTTTGTAAATTTTATGACCTTTCGAGCCATTTAGGTTTCGATCTTTTCCTGGCTAGCGATAGCGAGCCTGAAATTTTAAGAGGAACCGGCCTTCGGCCGGGAAATTTTTCTATCGAAAAATGTACAAATTTATCTTGAAAGGGGGTCTAGGTTTTGTTTTTTAAGCTTGATGGAGGTCTAGTGAGGAAACTAATAAATAAAGGAATTAATGACCAAACAAACGGCTCATCTCCCCTTAATTAGTGGACGCGATATTTTTAGTCTAGGGGGCAAACTAAAAGTCACTTGTTCAAAAATTATAAAAGCAATCAACTGTCCACTGAATATATCAACACTTCGTTTATTCATGTGTTTTTATTTTATGTTTTATTTATTATTATTTTGTTTTTAGAGATTTTAAGGGAGGATGGGCGGATTTATTTACTTATATATTTTAAACAGTTTAATGTTTTTAGTTTCCACACTGGACCTCCATCAAGCTTAGAAAAACACACAAAGACCCCCTTCAAGATTTTTTTTTACATTTTTCGGTGGAAAAATGTCATGGCCGAAGGCCCATTCCTCCTCAATATACCGCAATCGTTCCCCGACACCTAATGGCACGAAAGGTCTGTATATTGTTAAAGAAATGGGACAAAAGGTCTTAGAATCGCCAAACAAATGGAACGAACGTCTCAAAATCTCAAAGGTAATGGGGCTAAACATGAGGGAGAAAAAGTAACTACCTCCCCCTTTAAGACCAACAAGAAGCAATCAACTGTCCACTGAATTAATCATAACTTCATTTATTTGTATTGATAATTGAAACAGTTGCCGATTATTCGATAATGTCATTGGCTGATATTCAATGTTCTAGGTCGCGGAACACGTCTAAAATATTTACATCCAATTAAGGGGAGATTGGCGTATTTATTTGATTATATATTTATAATATTATATTTTTATTATTCTCCCTAGACTTCCAACAAGCTGAACAAAAGAACCCCCCCCCCCTCCCTCCTCCAAGATAAATGTGTACATTTTCGATACAAAAAATGACCCGACCGGAGGCCGATTTCTCTTAAATGACAGGCTCGCTATCGCTCGCCAGGAAAAAATCGACACCCAAATTGCATGAAAGGTCTTAATATTGGTAACAACATGGAGTGACAGATCTTAAAATCGCTAAACAAATGGTGAAACACTGACATACAATCTCAGAATTAACGAGGCTACACATGAGGGAGAAGGTTGTCATTGGCTGGCATTCAGTGTTCTGGGTCGCAAAACACGTCTAGATTATTTACACCCAATTACGACAGCAGAGAGACAGCGGTATATGATGAAATCATGGACTCAACCCCTTATGTACGGTCGCGCTAATAAGTCATGTCCACTCTGTCATTATGTTTGGCTTGCTCTGTGCTGTATTAATGTCCGTCAGATGAATAAGGTGGGTAAGTGTAGGAACATGTTTGTATATTTCACTCGATATGAAAAATTAAGCTTAGATATTGCTGATACCAATTATTGATCAAATCTCTGTTTTTTTTTTTTTCTATATATTTCTATAAAGGCTGATAGCCTTTACACTCTACCGCTGAACACGGTGAGGCCCGTGAGGTCTTGCTCCAGTCTAGGGAGTGAGACATGCGAAGCTTCACGGCTCGAAGCAACTTCATCTCTGAGGCCGCCTCGCCTCTGCGCTTCACAGTCTCATCCCCCACACTCAGACCCTCACTCTCAGAACGCCACCTATTGAGCAATCAACTCACTAGGCATTGCCCCCCTGTAGCATATTTTTGAATATGGGAATATTCATACAATGCTATTTTAATCAGGGAACAATGAGGGTATTTTTTTGGCATTTCGGTGTGCTGTGGTAATGCACTGATACTAGGTACAGCACAAATTCCATCCCAATAATATCTTCCCATTGACATATTGGGATTCGAACCCGGGTCCATTGGATTACCAGTCCAGTGGCAAGACCACTCCGCCACACCTCCCCTACTCCTCACCTACTTGGTGCCGTGACATCACTTATTAGCGCGACTGTACCGGCGACGTCTGTCGTATTTGATTCTAGCTAAATTTAGACGATTTGGTGCCGTTTCAGGGGAGTTTGGGTCGTTTTTCTGGTCCCATTTGGTCCTCATGCTTAGCCCCATTTGTTTTCAGATTTTAGGGCGTTTGACGATTTTAAGATTGTTCGCCTCATTTTTATTGTCAATATTAAGACTTTCGTGTCATTTTGGTGTCTATTTTTTACTGGCGAGTGATAGCAAGCCTGTAATTTATGAGGACATTTATCTTAAAGGAGGGTCTTGTTTTTTTTTTGTTTTTTTTTTTTTAGCTTGATGGAGGTCTAGGGAGGACACTAGAAATAATAAGATATATAAATGAAATAACACAAATATGCCTATCTGCCCTTAAGAAGGATCTGTGGTAGTGAAAAAGGTTGATGAGATCGTTCAAAGCCCGTTGATTGCTGGAGGCCCTTATTAAACTGAATACAATCGTCTAACAGCAGCCAGAATAAAATACAAAGGACGTCGCCGGTACAGGAGGGGTAAATGAATTACCCCTATTTGGTCCGACGGGTCATCTTCTTGGACCTACCCAGTTTTGCTCCATTCATTTGGAGAGTTTAAGAAGTTTCACCCCATTAATTTGGCGATAATAAGGCAATTCACCCCATTCAGATGTCAATTTCTTTGTCTGGGAGAGCGATAGCGAGCCTGTAATGTAGAAGAAATTGGCCTTCGTCTAGGACAATTTTTGTATAAACAAATGTCCACATTTAGTTTGAAGGGGGTCAGTGTGGGTGTGTTCAACTTTGAAAATGTCGTGTTAAGGGGAGATGAGTTCATTTTCTAGACCCCCTTCTCCCTCATGCTTAGCCCCATTAGTTCTCAGATTTTTATATGATTGCCCCATTAGTTTGTCGATATCAAGACCTTTCACTCAATTTCTTTGTCATTATTAAAACGTTTCGTGTTATTTAGGTGTCGATGTATTTTCCTAGCGAACGAAAGTGAGCCTGTAATTTTGGAAGAGGAAAAATTTTCTACCGAAAAATGTACAAATTAATTTACAAGGGGGATCTAATGAATGTTTGTTTTTAAGTTTGATGGAGGTCTAGGGAGGAAACTAGAAAAATAATGAATAAATACAACAACAAAAATCGACCAAAAGGTGAACCATCCCTCCTTAAAGGGGTAGTTGTTGTTGTTGTTGTTGTTCCCTAAGCTGCCTGGCCGAACAGCCCCGAGTCCCTGAGAAAATCCATGGCCACGATCGGGCTTTCCCACAGAGCTCTCATTGAGTGTAGATTGTGTTGTTGGTGTAAGTGGTTGTGTGAAATGCAGTCTTCTATGATGTGTTTAATGGTATGGGGTGCTGTGTTACATCCCGGGCAGGCGTCGACAACGGAGTCATCCAGTCTCTTCTGATAGCTCAGGAGAGCTGGATGGTGTCCGCATCTCAGCCTGGCCAGGTGGACTCTGTCCTCACGAGGAAGGGAGGATTCGGAAGGATGGATTTCGGGAGGTTGTGTATGCAGCTGCGTGTTGTCTGTGAGTGAGTGGATGGATCGGTGAGAGATATGAGAATGGATGTGCTTTTGGAAGTTGGTTCGGGGTGGGCAGGGAGGGAGAAAGGACAATAATTGTGTGTGATACCGTGTGCTGGGTGTTGTTTTGATATTTCTTGGTGTCTGTGGGTGCGTTGCCATGTAGTTTAGTGGGTGGTCTTGGTTCGTAGAGGCTGCTGCCAGGAATTGAGTGCCTCTCATGTCCAGATGGTCTTTGACTTTAAGGATTTTGGTTTCTTGATGTAGGTGATCTGTGGTTGAAGTAGCTGTGCAACCTGTAATGATCTTCAGGGCTTTGTTTTGAATAGTCTGTAAGGTCTTATGATGTGTTTCAGCTAGGTTAGAAGCCCAGGCTGGGCTTGCGTATTCCATCACTGATCTTATGTATTGTTTATATACTGTGGTGGTAGTTTCTTTGTTGTGTCCAAATTTTGTGTGAGCAAGTGACCTGAGGGCGTTAAGTTTGGGTGTCAGTTTCTTTTTAATGTTTGTGGTGTGCTGTTTGAATGTCATATGAGTATCATATGTTACTCCTAGGATTTTGGGTGTGTGTGTATGTGTTAGGGGTGTGTTGTTTATGGTGAGTTGAGGGATGTATTCGTGTTCTCCTGTCCAACTTGTGAGCAGGGTTGCGGTGGATTTGGCTGGGGCTAGATTAAGTCTGTTTGTAGTGCACCAGCCATGTAGTGTGTTGAGATAGGGTTGAAGGAGATCTGTTGCTCTTTTTGGGTCATGGTGTGTGCATGTGAGTGTTATGTCATCTGCATAGGAGGCTAAGTTTATTTGGGGCGTATTGGGTGTAGTTATATCGTGCATGTACAGATTGAAGAGTGCGGGCGATAGGACGGATCCTTGTGGGACTCCGTTTGGAAAGTTTCTGATTTTAGATGACTGACCGGCAAAAGATACGTGTGCACATCTGCCTGCTAGGAAGTTGGCCAGCCACCTTTTTGTGTTGTTGTGCATGTTTGTGTTGTAGATTTTGTTTGTTAGGTTGTGGCGGGGGATGGCATCAAAGGCTTTACTAATGTCGAGTGTGGCTAATAGTGATCTGTGTGGTGGTCTAGCTGAGTTGATGCCATCGAAAGCTCTTTGTGTAAGGTCTGTGAGAAGAGTGTTTGTGGAGTGCAGTGGTCTAAAGCCAAGTTATGTTGGAGCTAGGGGTAGGTCAGGTGTAATTAGTTGTAATACTAGGCGTTCCATGACTTTGGAGGGGGAGCAAAGGAGTGTGATGGGGCGGTGCGAGGAGGGTAGCGTGGGGTCTTTGTTGGGTTTGGGGAATGTGATGATGTTACCATGCTTCCAAATGTCTGGTATTGTGTTGTGTGAATAGCTGTAGTTTGATATGTTAGTGAGTGCTTGTATGCCTTGTGGTCCCAGGTGTCTGAGGTGTATGTTGTTTATGTTGTCTAGGCCACAGGCGGGTGAGTGCTTGAGATTGTTGATGATATGCTTTGTCTGGTGATTGGTGAAGGGTGTATAGTCAGGGTCTGTGGGGAATTGTCTCTTACGTCGGATGACACGTCGGTCGTCTTTGTGAGGTTTTAGGTGGCTGACATGTGAAAAGTGATTGATGAGAGTGTTTGCTTGTTGTTTACATGAAGTACAAAGGAGTACAAAGGAAATCAAGCAACAACAGATCTAGTGACCCTTCTAGGTTGCTTGTCCTCCAAAACACTGAGGATCAAGTGTCCAAACAGTGGTTTAGAGTGGGTAAGGGAACATTGGAAAGGGAATTACTGCCCTGGAACTAATGTCCGTGGCAGGATTAGGAAGTTAGTAGGGGACAGAGGGGTTAGTAACTGAGGGGGGGATAAAATAAAGTTATTCATTTACAAACGCAGTCAGTCGCGGGTTTGATGCGAGATATTTGTCTAGGCGGAGTTTAAATGAATCAACGGTGATGCAGTCTATAACGTTTCGGGGGAAGCCCATTCCACAAGTTGACAACTCGATTGAAGAAGAAATTCTTAGATTCGTGTGAGTTAAAAGATTTACCAATAATTTTTGCAACCGTTTCCCCGCGTGTAATTAGATTGGTCGATAGTGAAGTACTTACTACAGTTCATATTGTCGATGCCTTTGATGATTTTGAACACTTGAATTAAGTCACCTCTTAATCTGCGCTGGATTAAAGGAAATAGATTTAATTCTCTAAGACGCTCTTCGTATGGTTTGTTCTTTAGGCTAGGTATCATTTTGGTAACTCTACGTTGAACTCGTTCTAGCTTGTTTATATCTTTTTGGTAATAAGGGCACCAGGATTGAACGCAGTATTCCAGAAGAGGGCGGACTAATGAATTGTAAAGGGTTAGGATAACTTCTTTGGATTTATGCTCAAATGACCTGCCTATAAAGCCAATTATTTTGTTTGCCTTCTTAACAACTTCTGAACATTGTTGACTCGGTTTTAGGTTACTCGATATTGTTACTCCCAGATCGGTTTCTCTGTTTACATTCTTAAGCTGAGTGCCATTCATCGAATAGTTTGCTTTCTCATTTAGGTATCCGATATGTAGTACTTTACATTTATCCGCATTGAAACTCATTTGCCAAATTTGGGCCCAACATGACAATTATCTAGATTGTGTTGCATATCGTCAACTTGTTCTTTTGAGAGTACGCTATTTGCAATTTTTGTATCGTCAGCAAATTTTGAGATTGTACAGGTGAGACCCTCATCTATGTCGTTGATGTAAATTAGAAAGAGAATTGGTCCTAGTACCGATCCCTGGGGTACCCCGCTACTTACATTGGTGAAGGAGTAGAGTCTGTTGTTGTGATTGCAGCATGTGATTGTGTTGTGTTGCTGTTGGAAATTGTGATGCTGTTTAGTGTTTTGTAGAGTTTTTTGGGGTTTGTTTTGTCATCAAGTGTTTGTAGGAAGTTATTCCAATTTAGTTTTTGTTGTTCTTGTATTTTGTTGTTAGTTTGGGTGTTGAGTACTTGAATTTGTTGTGTGATGTCTTGTGTGTGGGGTGCTGGGGAGTGTTTCAGTATGTCGCGTTGTCTGATGAGGTTTTGAATTTCTGGTGTGAAGTTGGGGTTGTGTCTTTTTCTGTTACCTCTTGGAATGTGTTTCTTGTCAGCGTTTTGGATAGTTTTATTGAGTATGTGTACAGCATTGTTGATGTTAGTGATGGGTGTACTGTTTAGAGTTGTGAAGTGTTGTTCTGTCTCATTTGTGAATGCTTCCCAGTTAGCTCTTTTATAATTGGTGTATGTGTGTTTGTGGCTAGCTGGAGTGAGTCTGGTTTTGGTGGTGATAATGATCGGGAGGTGGTCAGAGCCTAAGGTTCTGACCACCCTCCAGGATGTTGTGGGGGCGAGTTCTGGGGAGCAAAAGGTGATGTCTGGAGATGATGGGTTATAGAGGGCTTGGTGAGGAATATGGGTATGTTGATGGATGTCGTTAAGGATGATGAGGTTATCGGTTTGGTTTTGTAGTACCAGCCCTCTGTCTGTGTCGGGGTTGTCGACAAACCAGGCTGACGTTTTGGCGTTGAAGTCACCACCCAGGATGATGTGTGGGGTGTGTGGGGTGTTTGTGATGTGTTGTAGGTGTGGTCTGTATTCATTTGGTACTGTAGGGAATGTTTGGGGAGGAATGTATGTGTTTATGATGGTTATGTTGGAGTTGTTGCCCGTGCGTATTTTAATTGACTGTATTTCTGTTGTGTTATCATTTGGGGGGAGGAGGGATTTGGTTTGTACACTGGTTACTATGTATGATATTTCGTTGTGTACCAGGGTGATGAGTCCACCGCCCCCGCCGACAGCCCGGTCTTGTCTGATGGTGGTGAAATTATGAAATGTGGGTGTTTTTTTGTGTTGTGCGGAGTTTTGTTTCTTGCAAGATGGCAATGTGTATGTTGTGTTGTTTGATGAAGTGTGAGAGTTCGTGTTTCTTTGTGTTGATGCCATCTATGTTCAGTTGAAGAATGTTAATGTTATGTGCACGATGTATGTTGGGTGCTGCTGCACGAGGATGGGGTGGGGGTGGGGGTGAGGGAGGGGCTGGGGGTTGGGATGGGTGAGGTGGGGGTGGGGATTGGGGAGCAGGAGATGGGGGTTGGAATGGATTAGGGTGGGGTGTGGTGTGTGGAGGTGGGGATGTGGATGGTATGGGAAGGTTAGGTGGGTTAGGGAGGAGAGGTGGACGGGTTTTAGGGGGGGGAGTGGATGATATGGGAAGGTTAGGTGGGTTGGGGAGGAGAGGTGGACGGGTTTTAGGTGAGGGATTTGACTGGGAGAGGGAGGGGCATGAGGAACAGGTCCAGGTGTTTGTGTAGTGTTTCTTGGAGGCAAGTGTTGTGCAGGTGAAGTGGGTCCAGTTCCCGCATGAATTGCAGAGAACTGAACCCTTAGTATGGCGACTCGAAGTGATGGGTTTTGAGCAAGTTGGACATATGTATGTGTACGTGGGTCCTGGGTTGCTCTCAATGTCTCTCTTCCGGCTAGAAGAAGTCTTCGAGAAATGACAGCCGGAGAGTCATTTCTCGGTGTAGGAAAACTGTGTGATGTGTGTGTGTGGTGTGAGAGGTGTGGAAATTCCCGGCGCGACCGAAGCCGCTCCAAGGACCCGTGCCCCCAGGGAGGGGGCAGGGGATGGTTGTGACGGTTTGGCTCCCGAAACTGCTCCCCGCGGCCGGCATCCGGTTTTCCTCCACTGGTCGTAGTGCTTGGTTTTGGTCCATATGTTTATGTATCGATTGATTTGTTTAGTTTCCTCGCTAGACCTCCATCAAGCTAAGAAACACATCCCTTAGACCCTCTGTCAAGATAAATTTGTACATTTTTCGGTAGAAAAATGTCTCGTCCGAAGGCCGATTCCTTCTAAAATTAGAGGCTCGCTATCGCTCGCCAGGAAAATACCGACACCTAAAGGGCACGAAAGGTCTTAATATTGACAAACAAATGAGGCGAAAGGTCTCAAAATCGCCAAATTAACGGAACGAACGTCTTAAAACCTCAAAACTAACATACTAAACATGAGGGAGAAGGGGGTCCGGAAAAAGCGAGGACTACCCCCTTAATGTAATTAGCTATTTTCCAATAATCTAAGTCTAGAATATTCTATACTCAATTACCACAACAAATGACGCAGCGATGAACTCCAACCCTTTCAACCCCTTCTGTACCGGCGACGTCTCTGGCATTATATTCTGGCAACTATTGACGATTTTACGCAGCTTAGGAAGGATCTCTAGCAATTATAAGGCTTCGAAGTATCTCAATCAAGCCTTTTAACTATCACAGATCCTTCCTAAGCTGCATAAAATCATCTAAATATAGCTAGCATAAAATATAACAGACGTCGTTTGTACAGAAAGGGTTCATTACTATAGTGCATTCATTGTATGTATGAATTAAATCGTGGCCTCTATCCTCTGTGGCTCAAAATGGGCTAGAGTAAATGGCCTGTACATTCCCAATCTAAACCCTGGCTGACTCTTCCCAAATGGCACCTTTTTAAATACTTGTTATTACTTACTATAGTCCATTCATTATCGGTTGGCCTGAAATCCTGCAACTCAAGATGGGGTACAGTAAATGAACTGTAAATGTCCACACCTATTCCCTGGCTAACTCTTCCCAAATGGTAGAAAGGTTAGCTCTATTACTATGGTCCTTTTTTAGTTATAGAGGCTGCGGTCGTGATTTCTGGCCAACCTTTAAGGGGGTAGTGCTTGTTTTTTTGGTGTATGTATTTATGAATTAATTCGTTTTTGAGTTTCCTTGCTAGACCTCCATCAAGCTTAAAAAAAAAAAAAAAAAAAACACACACACACACACACCCTACACGCCCTTTCAAGATAAATGTGTACATTTTTCGGTAGAACATTGTCCCAGCTCGCAATCGCTCGCCAGGAAAAAAGCGACACCTAAATGGCACGAAAAATCTTAATATTGACAAAGAAATGGGGAGAATGGTCTAAAAATCGCCAAACTAACGGAGCGAACGTCTTAAAATCTCAAAACTAATATGGTAAACATGAGGGAGAAGGAGATCCCAAAAAAGCGAGTGCCTCCCTTTAATGAACAGGGCATATAATTGCTTGCTATATCAGTATAGTTGATAACTTTAGATATAATGATGGGCTACTTGGTATTTCTCCACAGTAGTTATTTTCAATATACGAGAAGGTGTTTCTACATTATATTCTGGCTATTATTACACGATGTTATTCAGATTAGGAAGGGTATATGAAAGTCCAAGGGTTAATCGAGATAGTCTTTGGACCTTTTCACTCCTACAGATCCTTCCTGCAAAAATCGTGTCCGGATTGCTAGGATTAACGTTAATAAACTATCAACTATCCGGGTTTTTGTAAGTGCGTATGGACCAGGAAGTAAAAGAGAGTTAGACGAGGTAGAGGGTTTCTGGGAGGATTTGAGAGATTGTCTACAACGGTTTGATGAAAATGAAAATGTTATTGTTTTAGGGGACCTAAATGCTAGGGTAGGAAATGAGCCTGTTGAGGGAGTCATCGGTAGTTTTGGTGTGGATGGTGTAAACGAGAGTGGAGAAAGACTGAAAAATGTATGTGAAGAGTGTAGATTGAGTGTAGGTAATACGTTCTTCAAAAAAAGGTGTATACACAAGTACACCTGGCATAGACTTGTGAGGGGAGAGATTGTAGAGAGGGCATTGATGGATTATGTGCTGGTGACAAGGGAAAGATTGTGTAGACTGCTGGATGTGAATGTGATGAGAGGTGAGGCGGAGGGTATGTCAGATCATTACCTGGTGGAGGGAAAGCTAAGAGTTAAGAGTTACAGGAGAATAAGAGACAAGCGTGAAGTAAGAGAGGTAATAAAAGTTAGTGAGTTAGAGAAGAGTGAAAAAGAGAGGGAGTACAAGGAAAGACTAAATGAAAAGTGGATGGAAGTGAGAGAGATGGAAGAGAGAGAAGTAGAGGTTGAATGGCAACAGTTTAAGGAAGGAGTGAAAGCAAGTGCAGAGGTAGTATGCGGCAAAAGGAAAGTAGGAGGCAGAGGTATCAGGAAGGGAAGCGAGTGGTGGAATGATACGGTGAGAAAGGCAGTTGAGGAGAAGAGACAGTGTTTTGAGAGGGTTTTGCAGGATGGTAGTGTTGAGGTATGGGAGAGGTACAAGGAGAAAAAGAGAGAGGCAAAACGGAAAATTAGAGAAGCGAAAAAAGATGCAAACGAAAGGTGGGGTCAAAGGCTGAGTGAGAATTTTGAAGAACGAAAGAAGATGTTCTGGAAGGAGGTAAATAAAGTAAGGAAAGGAGGACAAAAGAGGGAAGAGTCAGTGAAAGATGATAATGGAGAATTACTAGTGGAACCAGTTGAAGTGAGGAAAAGATATGCCGAGTATTTTGAATCTTTGTTAAATACAAGAGATGGAAGAGAAGCAGTGATTGAAGCAGAGGTGGATGGAGATAGGTTACCCAAGCCACCCAGGTGACAGGGAATGAATGAAAGGATTGAGGAAAATTAGGTGAAAGAAGCAGTGAAACAAATGAGAGCAGGAAAAGCAGAAGCTTTGGATGGTATTGCTGTGGAGTGTATAAAGAAGGGTGGAGATGTGATAATAGATTGGTTGGTGAGACTTTTCAATGTGTGCTTTGCTGTGTCAATGGTACCAATAGACTGGAAGAGTGCATGTATTGTGCCGTTGTACAAGGGGAAGGGAGATCGGCAGGAGTGTTCAAGTTATAGAGGTATTAGTTTATTGTCAGTGGTTGGAAAGCTGTATGGCAGGGTGTTAATAGAGAGGATAATAAAGTGTACGGAAGTTGCAATAGGAGAAGAACAGTGCGGTTTTAAGAGGGGAAGAGGGTGCGTGGATCAGATGTTTGCAGTAAGACAGTTATGCGAGAAGTATTTAGAGAAGCATAAGGAGATATTTTGGATTTTTATGGACTTGGAAAAAGCGTATGATCGTGTGGACCGTGAAGCAATGTGGAAGGTGTTAAGGATTTATGAAATAGGAGGAAATTTGGTAGAAGCAGTTAAGAGTTTTATGAAGGGAGCAGAGCATGTGTGCGAGTAGGAAATGGTGAGTTGAGTGAATGGTTTGAGGTAAAGGTAGGTTTGCGACAGGGTTGTGTAATGTCACCATGGCTGTTTAATATGTTTATGGATGGTGTGGTGAGGGAGGTGAAAAGGAGAACTATGGGAAGAGGATTGGGTTTAGTAGGAAAGAATGGTAGAGATTGGGAGTTGAATCAGTTGCTGTTCACTGATGACACAGCATTGGTGGCGGATTCTGATGAGAAACTGCAGCGGGTAGTCAAAGAGTTTGGTGTGGTTTGTGGAAGGAGGAAACTGAAGGTGAATGTCAATAAAAGTAAAGTAATGGTGTGTAATAGGGGAGAGCATAGGGTGAATCTAGATGTGAGGCTGGATGGGGAAATATTGGAACAAGTAGAGTGTTTTAAATATCTAGGAGGAACGATAAGCACGAGTGGAGGTATGGAAGTGGAGGTAAAACAGAGAGTGTGTGAAGGAAGGAAGGTTTTCGGAGCAATGGGAAGTATGTGGAAGACGAGAAATCTCGGAGTGAAAGTAAAAAGTGCACTGTATCAAGGAATTGTTGTGCCAACAGTGATGTATGGGGCTGAGACATGGGCTATGAAGAAAAAGGAGAAAAGAGGGCTGGATGTGATGGAGATGAGCTGCTTGAGGAGTATGTGTGGAGTTACTCGTAGAGACAGATTGAGGAATGAAGAGATACGTTGGAGAGTGGGGCAGCAGGAACATTTGTCAGACAGAGTGGACAGAAGGGTGCTGAGCTGGTATGGTCATGTTGAACGAATGGGAGATGAAAGGCTTACAAAGAGAATATGTGAGTCAGGTACAAGGGGAGATAGAAGGGCAGGAAGACCCCCATTGAGATGGAGAGACTGTGTAAGAAAGGCTTTGGATGATAGAGGAATGACTATAGATCAGGCAGGGGAAGTGGTGGTGGACAGGAGTGAATGGAGAATGCTTGTGAATAGTTGAGTGAACACATGGTCATTTGGAGTAAGGGGTCGGGCGCAAGTTGGACTAGATAATAGTCCATCAGGCGCCTGGCCCGGGGAGACGATTAATATGAAGGGTGCGCCTGGAAGTGTGGTGGGAGGGCTTGTGGCTTTGGCTCCGCTGTATGTCTGCCTGCCGAGATCGGAACCTCTCCGGGTGGTCGGGTGCCGGGGGAGTGCTGGAGCGACCTTGGTGACCCTGGTCTCTGGGTCTTCTCCTGGGTGACCTGGATGTGTGTGAGTTTATATTTTTTATCTGTGTTTATTTGTTGTTTTATGTTGTTTTAGTGTTTTCCCTGTTCTTGCTCTATCTTGAGTCGGCTACCCCCAAAATGGGGATTGGGCCTGAGCATATAGATAGATAGATAGAAACTATGAAAACACGTCAAGCGGTTAAGTACTTGTCATTCCATAACATAATTACTTGCTATAACAGTATAATTCATAATTTATGATTCAATTATTTTAAGAAGATCCAAGATTAATTATACACAAATATATGGCTTAGAAGTCACGTTATGCTGATAAAAGATCACATAAACACCGCATGAAGGGTTTGCCTACCTATGACCTGACACCACATGGATACAGCTCAAATAACTTCAGATTTTCTTCTTAAGAAGAAAGATCTGAAGTTACAATAGAGAATAGAAAAGAGAATGCATTATATAATAAATATATATATATATATATATATATATATATATATATAGCCGCGGTTGTGGACGGTCATTGTTCACTTCCTCACCCTATAAACTCCGGTGTTCCTCAGGGCTCTGTCCTGTCTCCTATTCTTTTTCTAATTTTTATAAATGATCTCCTCAACTGTACCTCAATTCCCATCCATTCATACGCAGACGACTCAACCTTACACTACTCCATTAGTTTTTCAAAACGCCCCAGCCAGCAATCCCTCAACGACAAATGTAATGAAGCCATAGAACTCTTAAATTATGATCTAAATACTATCTCCAATTGGGGCAGAGAAAACCTTGTTACCTTTATTGCTTCCAAAACCCAATTTCTCCATCTATCTACCCGTAAGGAACTCCCAGCGGGCTATCCCTTATTCTTCAACAATACAAAAATCAATCCTTCATCTTCTCTCAATATTCTTGGTGTCACCTTTTCTTCTGCTCTCAGTTGGAAGGACCATATTACCAGTCTTGCTAAGGCAGCCTCCCAGAAGCTGGGTGTGCTCAACCGCCTTAGGGGGTTCTTTTCCCCTGCACACCTTCTTGCTCTGTACAGGGGCATAGTGTGTCCTTGTATTGAGTATTGTTCACATGTGTGGGGAGGTTCCTCCCACACTGCTCTCCTAGACAAAGTTGAAAGGAAGGCCTTTCGTATCATTAACTCTCGTCCACTCACCAACTCTCTGCAATCTCTCTCTCTCCGCCGCAATGTTGCATCTCTCTCGCTATTCTATCGCTACTATAATAATCAGTGTTCCTCAGAGCTTTCCCAGTGTATACCATCTCCTTTATGTAGGGCACGTGGTACCCGTCTTGCAACTCAATCCCACCCCTACTCTGTGCAACTCTCCAACCCAAGAGTGAAACGTTACTCTCAAACTTTCTTCTACTCAACAGCTGAGCTCTGGGACTCTCTCCCAGAATCAGTCTTTCCCTCTTCCTATGACTTAAATTGCTTCAAACTCAGTGTGTCCAGGCATTTTGGCTCGAACGTCCCTTGATTTTGGCCCAGTCACTCTTTCAACTATGGGGGAGGCACTCGCTATAGGCAGTTCTGCCTTTTGCCTCCCTCAATCATATAGAAAAAAATAAAAAAATAAATGTTAACTAGTATAAAAATTAATAGATGCAGAGTAGACATAATTATGTAGTAACTACATCCAAATATACAAGTGTGAATCTCAATTGATATAGATATTATATATACACTATTTTCTATTTCCTCAATATAGATCAACAAGCTTAAAAAACACCCCAATACCCCTCATTTCATAGATTTGTACAAATATCGGTAGAAATATTTCTGCTTCCTTCTACATTGCAAGGTCGCTCTCGCTCGTCAGGTAAAAATCGACACATAAATGGCACAAGAGGTCTTAAAATTGACAAAGCAATGGGACTAGAGTCTTAAAATTGCCAAGCCAATGGAGCGAACAAACTAATTAGGATAAACATGAGGGAGAAGTGGTCCAGAAAAATCCTTTAACTTAGAAAATACACTAATTTATTGAACACAGGTGGATGGAAAGGAGTACACCTTATACAAATCCTTACTGCTCACTTATGGGTGAAGCAGGTTGGTTGATGGACTAGCTATCTACCAATGTTGAAAAGAAATGCTAAAAATATACATGGAGGGCCTTGGAGTTGGACGGACCCTATATTAAGTGGTCAATGCTGTAAGTCTTTGAATAAACTGGCACTGGTTGTCTTTCTCATGAAGGACAGGTCTGCTTGGGGGCATTTTGTGTATGGCCATTCTCATAAAGGAAAGTATGGCATCCGGCAATAGATAGTTGAAGGGCAGCGGAGAAAACTCCCAATACTCTGTAGCGGCGTGGGTCAAGCCACAGCGGCATCCTGGAAATAGGAAGTCCAAACGTTGAGGTCCCAGGAGTGGCCACACAGGATTGCAACACTCCTATGATGCAAACAATGGACTGGGGAGGTGACGCGATGAACAATGACACCCGGCAGGAAGAAGATGCATGGTTAAGAGAAGAGGTGAGGATTGTGGACCTATCACAACCTCTAGAGGTTGAAGACTGCCCTGGGCACCGACGAGAAAGGTAGGGTCCGCGATGGAACCCCATAGGAGGCTGAAGATTGTGCAGGACTGAGTGCCGACCACCGTGGAGGCCATGTCCCTCCAACAGGCAAGCCACGTGTCTCAGGTCCAGGGAGGCGCTGGATCCCACCAACCAGAGAGGAACAAAGATGGCACAGGGTGCAGAATCCGGCACAGACTGATGAACAGAGGATGACGAAGAAGGAGCAAGGCAGCATGAAGAAAGGGGATGAAGCTGCAGAACCAACGACACAGCAGATAGATACTGGGGCTAACTAAAGCACTCCCAAATATAACCAAAAATTCGCCAGACATCACAAGAACGTCTGCACACGACCGCGGTCAGACAGCTTCTCGCTAGCCGAATATTTCGATTTATACCGTTCAGGAGGCAAGAAGTTTCAGCGGACATAGGATGGCCAACGTAACACCGATATTAAAAAAAAGGCAGCAAATCCCTACCCAGTAACTATCGTCCAATTAGCTTAACCTCAGTTGTATGTAAAATGCTAGAAACGGTCATAAGAGACAGACTCGTAAATCACTTAGAGGAAAATAACATACTTAAAGATACTCAACACGGCTTTCGTAAAAAACGTTCCTGTTTAACAAACCTCTTAGACTTCTTCCACGATATCCTCAACCTCTACGATGAGAGTAAAGCTGTAGATATTATATACCTTGATTTTCAAAAGGCCTTTGACAAAGTTCCCCACAAACGTTTACTGCTAAAACTAAAAGCGCATGGAATACAAGACGGTGTGTTGAAATGGATAGAAAATTGGCTCAGCGACAGAAAGCAAAGAGTAGTCATAAACGGTAAGGCATCTAAATGGACCAATGTAAGTAGCGGGGTACCCCAGGGATCGGTACTAGGACCAATTATCTTTCTAATTTACATCAACGACATAGATGAGGGTCTCACCTGTACAATCTTAAAATTTGCTGACGATACAAAAATTGCAAATAGCGTACTCTCAAAAGATCAAGTTGACGATATGCAACACAATCTAGATAAATTGTCACATTGGGCCCAAATTTGGCAAATGAGTTTCAATGCGGATAAATGTAAAGTACTACATATCGGATACCTAAATGAGAAAGCAAACTATTCGATGAATGGCACTCAGCTTAAGAATGTAAACAGAGAAACCGATCTGGGAGTAACAATATCGAGTAACCTAAAACCGAGTCAACAATGTTCAGAAGTTGTTAAGAAGGCAAACAAAATAATTGGCTTTATAGGCAGATCATTTGAGCATAAATCCAAAGACGTAATCCTAACCCTTTACAATTCCTTAGTCCGCCCTCTTCTGGAATACTGCGTTCAATCCTGGTGCCCTTATTACCAAAAAGACATAAACAAGCTAGAACGAGTTCAACATAGAGTTACCAAAATGATACCTAGCATAAAGAACAAACCATACGAAGAGCGGCTTAGAGAATTAAATCTATTTCCTTTAACCCAGCGCAGATTAAGAGGTGACTTAATTCAAGTGTTCAAAATCATCAAAGGCATCGACAATATGAACTGTAGTAAGTACTTCACTATCGACCAATCTAATTACACGCGGGGAAACGGTTGCAAAATTATTGGTAAATCTTTTAACTCGCACGAATCTAAGAATTTCTTCTTCAATCGAGTTGTCAACTTGTGGAATGGGCTTCCCCGAGACGTTATAGACTGCAGCACCGTTGATTCATTTAATTCCGCCTAGACAAATATCTCGCATCAAACCCGCGACTGACTGCGTTTGTAAATGAATAACTTTATTTTATCCTCCCCTCAGTTACTAACCCATATGTCCCCTACTAACTTCCTAGTCCTGCCACGTTAGTGGCAGGGCAGTAGTTCCCTTTCCAATGTTCCCTTACCCACTCTAAACCACTGTTTGGACACTTGATCCTCAGTGTTTTGGAGGACAAGCAGCCTAGAAGGGTCACTAGCTATGTTGTTGCTTGATTTCCTTTGTACTCCTTTGTACTAAGAGGGTAGGGTCAACTTGAATTAAGGACGCCATATTGTTTCTATCTTACACTTTACCCCACAGCATGCCAATATTTTTACACTGCATTATTCAGCTTATATACCAAATATTATTCTAAATATACATATATTTATCTCCCAATCTATCAAACTCCATATAACAGAGGAGGTAAATCCCTGGGCGCCATATTGTTTCTGACTCCCTGGACCGTATGTCGGCTCTCTCTATATAAAGGCACTCTAAACGAACTATCCTCCTTAGAAACTGGCCATAAGAGAGTCGCGAGCATACATTAGGCCCGCTCAAATGATCCTTAAGGAGTTTTAAATGAGAGCTGGAGCACAAAAGTCCATGGAGTGATAATAGAGCGCATGTATAATGTAGTGGCCAGGAAAATTCACCACATGCGAGTTTCAGGCTATTAGGAAGTTGGAGACTTAAATGGTAGTGGTTATGTCTATCTACCTATTGCTAGACGCTGTGATCCCCTAAGGGGTGGCCACGAACGAATCACCCCAATGCACATCTGTCCCTAAGTCATTTGACGCCCCTCCTCCCATCCAGCACCGCTTTCACGCATATACTTCTAAATTCCATCCTTCCGCCTCTCTCTTGGTTTACCTCTCCCTCTTAGTTCTTCCACTTCATTCTCGTACACTCTGTCATTCTCTCGCTTCCCATATGTTCCACATGGCCGAACCATCTCAAGGTGTTCCTTTTCACACTTTCCAGCCAATCTACGTCCACACCACATCGCTATCGTACTTCCTCGTTCGTCTGTCTATCCCTGCATGTAACTCCGCACGCACTTCTCAAGTAACTAATTTTCACCCCTCTCACTCTTGGTCCGAGTCTCTGCAACAACGTACATGCTTCACTCCCGTATATCAATGTCGGGATTACTACACTATCATGCAAGGACTTCTTTACTTGCATGCTGATCACCCTACTGTATTTCATATTACTGCTTTCAGCATTCCTACACCCCTCTTTCCCTGTTGCACCCTCTCCCACACCTCTTCATCCATACTCCCATCTTTACTCAACACACTGCCCAAATACTTAAATGAGCTGACATTCTCCATAGCCTGTCCGACTTAGGGTGGTTCAAGAAGAGGGGGTAAAATTTCAAAGTGCACTGGTCCTTTCTCCACACCGCTGCTTTTTTTCGTGTTGCATTCCTCTCCTTGTATGCAAAATTTCATCACGATGCAATGATATTTAGAGGTTGACCCATCATCTCGCTTTCTATCATAGGATTTTAACCCGGAAAATATCACATGCCCGAATTGGAGCACTTCCCGACATCACAGACCCAAATGGTGTTGATTTCTGAATTCTCCAGGGTTGATAACCCCATAGACCACATTTTATCAACTAAAAACTGATATACAGCTGTCTGAATGCTGAATTTCATTATTTGGTTTTCACAGTAAATTTTAGGGTTAGGCCATACCCTGGTTAGGGTACTTCTAATAGAGATAATGCAAAATGGTTCGCATTTTTGAACTCAGAAGGGTCGATTTACACATAGAAGTGGTTTCATCGACACTGATTTATTGACAATTCACAAAATATTGCCAACACAATCGTTTTCTATAGGAAAATAGAGAAATTGAAATTTCCTGTCATATTTTGCAGGTTTTAGTAAATAAATGAAATATGAAAGCATTTCTATGTGTAAATCGACCCTTCTGAGTTCAAAAATGCAAACCATTTTGTTCTATCTCTATTAGAAGTACCCTAACCAGGGTATGGCCTACCCCTAATTTACGGTATGAAAACCAAATAATGAAAATCAGCATTCAGACAGCTGTATATCAGTTTTAAGTTGATAAAATGTGTCTATGGGGTTACCAAGCCCGGAGAACTCAGAAATCAACACCATTTGGGTCTGTGATGTCGGGAAGTGCTCCAATTCGGGTATGTGATATTTTCCGGGTTAAATCCTATGATAGAAAGCGCGATGATGGGTCGACCTCTAAATTAAGTTTTATCGCCATGAAATTTCATAGGCTTGTAACCTATGGGTAATGGACAAAAAATAACCTTGTGTAGGAATAAAAGTATAAAAATATTTTTGGTGGACCACCCTACAGTGTCCGTTCAACCTCACCTCACACTCTGTGACCACTTTTAAAGACCATAACCTTACTCTTCCCAGCATTTACCTTCAGATTCTGTTTTTCACACACTGTTCCAAACATATTTACCAGACCCTGCAACTTCCATTCACTATCGCTCATCAGAACAGTATCGTCAGCAAACAGCAGTACAGGCAACTTCCACTTGTTTCCTTCCTAAGTACTTATCAGCGGTACACCAACATCCAATGTTCTTCCTTGAATTTCTGTTATGACTCCTTCTATATGTATAGTAAACAACCATGAGGACATCACACACCATTGCTATAACCCAACATTCAGATCAAAGAACTAGCTCTGTTCATTCTCCACACATACTGATGCATTTGCACCCTCATATATGCTCTTCACTGCTTTCAGCAACTTGCCATCTACTCCGTATATTCTCAGTATTTTCCACAAACCTTCTCTATCAACTTTGTCATAGGCTTTTTTCAAGTCCATAAAGGCAGCATACAACTTTTGTCTCTTCTCCAGATATTTCTCCACAACACATTTCAAGGCAATAATCTGGTCTACATATCCTCTTCCCTTCCTAAACCCGCCCTGCTCGTCACCTACCCATTTCTCCGTTCTCGCTCTCACTCTCTTGATCACTAACCTACTGTACATCTTCCCTACTACGCTTAGAAGTCATATCCCCCGGTGATTACCACGCACTCCTCTATCCCCTTTACCCTTATACAGGGGGACTATTATGACTGTCTTCCAGTCATCAGGTGCACTCCCCTTCTCCCATGCTAGTTTACACATTTTCCATAACCATTCGATCACTATCTCACCACCATACCTTAGTATTTCCCTACACACCCCATCTATTCCTGATGCTTTCCCCATCTTCACTCTTTTCAAGGCTTCACCCACTTTTGACCTGATCCCCACTTCCTCCTCCACTACTTCTCTTCTTCTTAGTGGTTATGAATTGGTCTATATATTTATATATATATTTATTTTACAATTTCATCGCTAGATCTCAATCCATCAAGATTAAAAAAACACCCCATAAGGCCCTCCTTCAAGATAAATTTATAAATTTTTCGGTAGAAATATGTCCCGGTCAAAGGACGGTTTCTCCTAGAATTACAGGCTCGCTACCGCTCACCAGGAAAAAAGCGACACCTACATTGTTATTTGTTCTATGTAGATGAGAGAGACAAAAGCAAAACTGCCTGTGACGAGTGCTTCCCCCAGAGTTGAAAGAGTGACAGGGCCAAAATCAAGGAATGTTCGAGCCAAAATGTCTGGACACACAAAGATTGAAGCAATATAAGTCATAGGATGAGGGAAAGATGGATTCAGGGAGAGAGTTACAGAGCTCAGCTGTTGAATAGAAGAAAGATTGGGAGTATCATTTCACTCTTGGGTTGGAGAGTTGCACAGTAGAGGTGGGACAACCATAAGCCCCCCCCCCCCCCCCTCTGCACCCTAATCCACCTTATGAATGACCCCTCCCCCCATCCATCTCACGAACGACCTTGAGCCCCCACAACCAACGATCACGAGCCCCCCACAACCCTCACGAACGACCTCGAGACCCCCCAACCCTCAAGAACGACCCTAAGCCCCCTCACGAACGACCTCGAGCCCCCCCCCCCCCCATCCAACCCCCTCACGAATGATCACGAACCGCATCAACCCCCATACAAACAACACTTCCCCCTCCCCCACACGAACAAACCGAGGCCCACCCCCCTCCCGAACAACACCGAGCCCCCAATCCCCCATTACGACCAACCTCAACCCCCCTCCCCTCCTACAAAAACCCCCCACTCCCCCCTTTACCCCTTACAGAACTCCCCAAAATGAAAATATCGGATTTTAAACGTTCATAGTTCCCTTTTACTCATTCAGTACCAGTGACGTCCTTTTCATTAAATTACTGACATCTATTAGAAGACTTTATTCAGCTTAGGAAGGATGTTTACCCATAAAAAGACTACATACTATCTCAATTAATCCTTTTAGTTACCATGCATCCTACATACGCTCCATAAATCGTCTGAATGTAGCTGAACTAAAATATAAAACACGTCGCTGGTACAGAAAAGGTTAAATATTCAGAGTTCCCTTTAATGGGGTATGGGCACATATATTTGCTTGTTTATTTATCTCTCTATAATTTGTTTCAGTTTCCTTCCTAGACCTTCATCAAGCTTAAAAAAACAGTCCCTAGACCCCTTCCTTCAAAATTAATTTGTTCATTTTTCGATAGAAAAATTTCCCGGCCACGGTTTCTCTTAAAATTACAGGCCCGCTATCGCTCGCCAGGGAAAAAATCGACACCTAAATGGCACGAAAGATCTTGATAGCAATAAAGAAATGGGACGAAAGGTTTTAAAATTGCCAAACTAATGGGGCGAATGTCTTAAAATCTCTAAACTAATGGAGCTAAACATGAGAGAGAAGGGGGGGCCAGAAAACGAACCATACCCCCCTTAATCGGCAAATCCAAACTAAGAGATCTTGTATATATTTCAGTGAGAGTTGTTATTGCTTCAGAAATGGGAATCAATTTTAAACTCGCCGTATCTGAAAACACCGCTTACAATACTGCTGAATATTTAACCTCCTCTGTACCGGTGCCGTCCTTTTAACTATATTCTGGATATTATTAGACGATTATATTGAGCTTAAAAAGGGCCTCCAGCAATTAACAAGCTTCTAACTATCTCACTTAACCCTTTGTACTACAACATATCCTTCTAAAACTGCACAAAATCGTCTAAAAATAGATAAAATATAAATAATAAGACGTCGCCGGTACAGAAAGGGTTAACCTCTTCTGTACCGGCGACGTTAAACAAAACACAATATTTTGCTATATTTAGACGATTTTCTGCAGATTAAGAAGGATCTGTTCTGCTTGCTGGATTCTATTATACGATTATATTCAGTTTAGAAAACGTATATGGTAAAAAGGAGCAAAATGAGATAGATCTTGACCCCTTAATTCCCACAGCTCCTTCCTAAGCTGTACAACAAACGTCTAATGATAACCAGAATAAACTGTCAAAACGCGGCGTAATCCTCAAAGGGTTAAGGCTTTCTATTTGTATTAACCAATTTGATGTTAGTTTGTTTCGGTTTAATCCTTAGAGAACACAAATGAAAAATGAATGAAACATTTCTGATATTTGATTTTCGGTGTGAGCATCCTGGGTTCGAATCCACGGACTGCCACATGTGTTTGTAAATTTCAGTAATCGATTTTAGGAGTATAGTTGGTTGTTGGAAGGAACATAATAATTTAAAAAATCAAATTAATACCAATGTTTAAAAGATGGAGTCATTTAAGCACTTTCAAAACATGGAAAACAAGGAAATCTAAATAGGATCATTATATCTAACATGTATCATATTCAATAGGCATTTGCTTAATTAGAATTTAAATAGGATCATTATATCTAACATGTATCATATTCAATAGGCATTTGCTTAATTATAATTTAAATAGGATCATTATATCTAACATGTATCATATTCAATAGGCATTTGCTTAATTATAATTTAAATAGGATCATTATATCTAAATGTATCATATTCAATAGGCATTTGCTTAATTATAATTTAAATAGGATCATTATATCTAACATGTATCATATTCAATAGGCATTTGCTTAATTATAATTTAAATAGGATCATTATATCTAACATGTATCATATTCAATAGGCATTTGCTTAATTATAATTTAAATAGGATCATTATATCTAACATGTATCATATTCAATAGGCATTTGCTTAATTATAATTTAAATAGGATCATTATATCTAACATGTATCATATTCAATAGGCATTTGCTTAATTATAATTTAAATAGGATCATTATATCTAACATGTATCATATTCAATAGGCATTTGCTTAATTATAATTTAAATAGGATCATTATATCTAACATGTATCATATTCAATAGGCATTTGCTTAATTATAATTTAAATAGGATCATTATATCTAACATGTATCATATTCAATAGGCATTTGCTTAATTATAATTTAAATAGGATCATTATATCTAACATGTATCATATTCAATAGGCATTTGCTTAATTATAATTTAAATAGGATCATTATATCTAACATGTATCATATTCAATAGGCATTTGCTTAATTATAATTTAAATAGGATCATTATATCTAACATGTATCATATTCAATAGGCATTTGCTTAATTATAATTTAAATAGGATCATTATATCTAACATGTATCATATTCAATAGGCATTTGCTTAATTATAATTTAAATAGGATCATTATATCTAACATGTATCATATTCAATAGGCATTTGCTTAATTATAATTTAAATAGGATCATTATATCTAACATGTATCATATTCAATAGGCATTTGCTTAATTATAATTTAAATAGGATCATTATATCTAACATGTATCATATTCAATAGGCATTTGCTTAATTATAATTTAAATAGGATCATTATATCTAACATGTATCATATTCAATAGGCATTTGCTTAATTATAATTTAAATAGGATCATTATATCTAACATGTATCATATTCAATAGGCATTTGCTTAATTATAATTTAAATAGGATCATTATATCTAACATGTATCATATTCAATAGGCATTTGCTTAATTATAATTTAAATAGGATCATTATATCTAACATGTATCATATTCAATAGGCATTTGCTTAATTATAATTTAAATAGGATCATTATATCTAACATGTATCATATTCAATAGGCATTTGCTTAATTATAATTTAAATAGGATCATTATATCTAACATGTATCATATTCAATAGGCATTTGCTTAATTATAATTTAAATAGGATCATTATATCTAACATGTATCATATTCAATAGGCATTTGCTTAATTATAATTTAAATAGGATCATTATATCTAACATGTATCATATTCAATAGGCATTTGCTTAATTATAATTTAAATAGGATCATTATATCTAACATGTATCATATTCAATAGGCATTTGCTTAATTATAATTTAAATAGGATCATTATATCTAACATGTATCATATTCAATAGGCATTTGCTTAATTATAATTTAAATAGGATCATTATATCTAACATGTATCATATTCAATAGGCATTTGCTTAATTATAATTTAAATAGGATCATTATATCTAACATGTATCATATTCAATAGGCATTTGCTAATTATAATTTAAATAGGATCATTATATCTAACATGTATCATATTCAATAGGCATTTGCTTAATTATAATTTAAATAGGATCATTATATCTAACATGTATCATATTCAATAGGCATTTGCTTAATTATAATTTAAATAGGATCATATCTAACATGTATCATATTCAATAGGCATTTGCTTAATTATAATTTAAATAGGATCATTATATCTAACATGTATCATATTCAATAGGCATTTGCTTAATTATAATTTAAATAGGATCATTATATCTAACATGTATCATATTCAATAGGCATTTGCTTAATTAGAATTTAAATAGGATCATTATATCTAACATGTATCATATTCAATAGGCATTTGCTTAATTAGAATTTCCCCCTTTCCAGTGGCTCATCAGACATTAATGAGAATTAATGTGGTGCTTTTTGAATGAGTATCAATTATGCGTAAGCAGAGTGGGATCGCGCACAAAGTCCCACCAGTATACTGTGAATCTCCAGCCAGCTTCTCTGTCAAAGTCCGTCCGAAAATCCTCCTAGAGTACCGTTCGATGGATTTTCAACAAACTTCCAAGGTATATACATTTGATTAATGCGAAGGTCAGTGAAAAAGTACATTTTAAATTTGACCTAAAGGTTAAGGTCAGAGATCGAAGTTAACAATATGGTCAATAGTTCATATATATTTTTTTAAAAACTGAAATGTCTTAAATTTCATTAAACAAATTACTGGTAACTTTGATACTTTAGTGACCAAATTACAAATAAATACTCTAAAGGGTAAGGTCAAAGGAAAAACAAGGTTTGCCGTAGTATTTCTTATAATAACTGTTAGGTTCTGACGGTGTACCATGTATATTCCAAATACCTAGTCCTGAGTCATAAAATAAACTTAATTTGAATTACGCCATATTCATAACGCTAGAAAATGCTAAAATTAGTGTTATGGAAACTAAAATTTTAATACATATTCCAATTGTTAAGGTAAAAGGTTAATATGAAAATAATCATATATATACGGGTATATATATATATATATATATATATATATATATATATATATATATATATATATATACGTATATACCAAAAAGATTAAACACCAATTTCAGATTTCTAGGTCGCAGAGTTGGTTTGCATTTTAGTTTAGTTTATTCATGTATTTATTTATTGTAAATGCGAAAAATTAACATTACTTTATTTTGTTTTACCCCCCCCCCCCCCCGACTCAATCTAAGTATATAAATAAAGATAAATAAATAAATGCATATACCCTGCCTCCACAACCCCATTCAACCTAAGTGTGTAATATTCTTTTGATAGAGAATGTCCTGCCCAAAGGCCAGTTTTCCTAAATTGCAGGTTCCCTGTCTCTAGCCTAGAACATTACCGACACCTGAATGAGGCAAACGTCTTATTGTCACCAAACTAATGGGACTAATCGTCAACATAATTAGGCAAAACAGGGGTAGTCCAAAAAGAGCACTCCCGGCTAGATAGTGTTACTCCATACTAAAAAAGGACGTCACCGGCACTGAATGGGTTAACCATAATCATCATTATTATCACTACAAACCCCAGTATACCATATAATGTAAGTAATATCGATCTCTAGTGGTGAACAAGCTAGTAGCATAATGTAGTAGTAATTGTAGTATTCGTAGTCAATGTAGTATATGAATAAGTAGAAGTAGTTATTTAGTAATAGTAGTCAAACAAGCAATAAATGTAATATAAAAAGTAATACTAGTCAATCAATCCATCCAGTATTATTATTATCATTATTATTAGTTTTATTAATCGTTTTTGTATCATTATTATTATTACCCATCCAATCGCAGCGACAGCTACTAGCCGTCAGTAGATAAGTCACTCCCCAGTCCCAGCGACGGCTAGGAGCCGTCAGTAATGTACTTTCCTTGTAACTGCCTGTACTAGGCTGTACCTGGTACCACGACCGTTTGAGCACTGCTCTCGATATGGCAACACTTCTCAGCTTATATAAGACCCACTGAAGGGTGGGAGACCCAGTCCTGCTTCATCTCTTGAGGTGGAAAGTTGTTCAATCTTGCCATTTTGGGCACAGTGCTTGGGACTGCAGGGGACTTATAATACTGTATCCTATGGTAGAGTACAGGTTAATAGTAGTAGTAGCGGTAGTAAAATATTAATTATAATCAGTTCCATCACTATCAACCCCTAAATTCCAAATCTACACTAAAATATCTCTCCCTAAAACTCCCCTTCCTCAATTTTGTAAGGTATATGAATAAGTAGTAGTAGTGATTTAGTAATAGTAGAAGTAGTTGTAGTAATAGTAGCAGTAATAGCAGTAGAGATAGTATAATACCACCCTAATCAGTTCCATCACTATCAACCCTTCTACTCCAAATCCACACAAGAATATATCTCTCCCCAAAACTCCCCCTCCTCAATTTCGTAAGGTGTCAAACCCAACCCATCTCATCCACCGTAGAGTTATGGAGCTTATTAGGGTTGGCCACACTTTTTCACCTTTTCCTAGTTTGATAATAGAGGCTGGTTTTCCTTTTTTCATCATATAGGCTAATGTTCCCGTTATTCTTCTGTGTTCATAGTATGGCCTGATGTTCACGTTTTCTTCTGTGTTCATAGTATGGCCTGATGTTCCCGTTATTCTTCTGTGTTCATAGTATGGCCTGATGTTCCCGTTATTCTTCTGTGTTCATAGTATGGCCTGATGTTCCCGTTATTCTTCTGTGTTCATAGTATGGCCTGATGTTCCCGTTATTCTTCTGTGTTCATAGTATGGCCTGATGTTCCCGTTATTCTTCTGTGTTCATAGTATGGCCTGATGTTCCCGTTATTCTTCTGTGTTCATAGTATGGCCTGATGTTCCCGTTATTCTTCTGTGTTCATAGTATGGCCTGATGTTCCCGTTATTCTTCTGTGTTCATAGTATGGCCTGATGTTCCCGTTATTCTTCTGTGTTAATAGTATGGCCTGATGTTCCCGTTATTCTTCTGTGTTCATAGTATGGCCTGATGTTCCCGTTATTCTTCTGTGTTCATAGTATGGCCTGATGTTCCCGTTATTCTTCTGTGTTCATAGTATGGCCTGATGTTCCCGTTATTCTTCTGTGTTCATAGTATGGCCTGATGTTCCCGTTATTCTTCTGTGTTCATAGTATGGCCTGATGTTCCCGTTATTCTTCTGTGTTCATAGTATGGCCTGATGTTCCCGTTATTCTTCTGTGTTCATAGTATGGCCTGATGTTCCCGTTATTCTTCTGTGTTCATAGTATGGCCTGATGTTCCCGTTATTCTTCTGTGTTCATAGTATGGCCTGATGTTCCCGTTATTCTTCTGTGTTCATAGTATGGCCTGATGTTCCCGTTATTCTTCTGTGTTCATAGTATGGCCTGATGTTCCCGTTATTCTTCTGTGTTCATAGTATGGCCTGATGTCCCGTTATTCTTCTGTGTTCATAGTATGGCCTGATGTTCCCGTTTCTTCTGTGTTCATAGTATGGCCTGATGTTCCCGTTATTCTTCTGTGTTCATAGTATGGCTGATGTTCCCGTTATTCTTCTGTGTTCATAGTATGGCCTGATGTTCCCGTTATTCTTCTGTGTTCATAGTATGGCCTGATGTTCCCGTTATTCTTCTGTGTTCATAGTATGGCCTGATGTTCCCGTTATTCTTCTGTGTTCATAGTATGGCCTGATGTTCCCGTTATTCTTCTGTGTTCATAGTATGGCCTGATGTTCCCGTTATTCTTCTGTGTTCATAGTATGGCCTGATGTTCCCGTTATTCTTCTGTGTTCATAGTATGGCCTGATGTTCCCGTTATTCTTCTGTGTTCATAGTATGGCCTGATGTTCCCGTTATTCTTCTGTGTTCATAGTATGGCCTGATGTTCCCGTTATTCTTCTGTGTTCATAGTATGGCCTGATGTTCCCGTTATTCTTCTGTGTTCATAGTGTGGCCTGATGTTCCCGTTATTCTTCTGTGTTCATAGTGGCCGGATGTTCCCGTTATTCTTCTGTGTTCATAGTGTGGCCTGATGTTTCCGTTATTCTTCTGTGTTCATAGTGTGGCCTGATGTTCCCGTTATTCTTCTGTGTTCATAGTGTGGCCTGATGTTCCCGTTATTCTTCTGTGTTCATAGTGTGGCCTGATGTTCCCGTTATTCTTCTGTGTTCATAGTATGGCCTGATGTTCCCGTTATTCTTCTGTGTTCATAGTATGGCCTGATGTTCCCGTTATTCTTCTGTGTTCATAGTATGGCCTGATGTTCCCGTTATTCTTCTGTGTTCATAGTATGGCCTGATGTTCCGTTATTCTCTGTGTTCATAGTATGGCCTGATGTTCCCGTTATTCTTCTGTGTTCATAGTATGGCCTGATGTTCCCGTTATTCTTCTGTGTTCATAGTATGGCCTGATGTCCTCGTTATTCTTCTGTGTTCATAGTATGGCCTGATGTTCCCGTTATTCTTCTGTGTTCATAGTATGGCCTGATGTTCCCGTTATTCTTCTGTGTTTCATAGTATGGCCTGATGTTCCCGTTATTCTTCTGTGTTCATAGTATGGCCTGATGTTCCCGTTATTCTTCTGTGTTCATAGTATGGCCTGATGTTCCCGTTATTCTTCTGTGTTCATAGTATGGCCTGATGTTCCCGTTATTCTTCTGTGTTCATAGTATGGCCTGATGTTCCCGTTATTCTTCTGTGTTCATAGTATGGCCTGATGTTCCCGTTATTCTTCTGTGTTCATACTATGGCCTGATGTTCCCGTTATTCTTCTGTGTTCATAGTATGGCCTGATGTCACCGTTATTCTTCTGTGTTCATAGTATGGCCTGATGTTCCCGTTATTCTTCTGTGTTCATAGTATGGCCTGATGTTCCCGTTATTCTTCTGTGTTCATAGTATGGCCTGATGTTCCCGTTATTCTTCTGTGTTCATAGTATGGCCTGATGTTCCCGTTATTCTTCTGTGTTCATAGTATGGCCTGATGTTCCCGTTATTCTTCTGTGTTCATAGTATGGCCTGATGTTCCCGTTATTCTTCTGTGTTCATAGTATGGCCTGATGTTCCCGTTATTCTTCTGTGTTCATAGTATGGCCTGATGTTCCCGTTATTCTTCTCGGGTCGTAGTATGGCCTGATGTTCCCGTTATTCTTCTGTGTTCATAGTATGGTCTGATGTTCTCCTTATTCTTCTATTTCCATAGTATGGCCTGATGTTCCTGTTATTCTTCTGTGTTCATAGTATGGCCTGATGTTCCCGTTATTCTTCTGTGTTCATAGTATGGCCTGATGTTCCCCGTATTCTTCTGTGTTCATAGTATGGCCTGATGTTCCCGTTATTCTTCTGTGTTCATAGTATGGCCTGATGTTCCCGTTATTCTTCTGTGTTCATAGTATGGCCTGATGTTCCCGTTATTCTTCTGTGTTCATAGTATGGCCTGATGTTCCCGTTATTCTTCTGTGTTCATAGGTGGCCTGATGTTCCCGTTATTCTTCTGTGTTCATAGTGTGGCCTGATGTTCCCGTTATTCTTCTGTGTTCATAGTATGGCTGATGTTCCCGTTATTCTTCTGTGTTCATAGTATGGCCTGATGTTCCCGTTATTCTTCTGTGTTCATAGTATGGCCTGATGTTCCCGTTATTCTTCTGTGTTCATAGTATGGCCTGATGTTCCCGTTATTCTTCTGTGTTCATAGTATGGCCTGATGTTCCCGTTATTCTTCTGTGTTCATAGTATGGCCTGATGTTCCCGTTATTCTTCTGTGTTCATAGTATGGCCTGATGTTCCCGTTATTCTTCTGTGTTCATAGTATGGCCTGATGTTCCCGTTATTCTTCTGTGTTCATAGTATGGCCTGATGTTCCCGTTATTCTTTCTGTGTTCATAGTATGGCCTGATGTTCCCGTTATTCTTCTGTGTTCATAGTATGGCCTGATGTTTCCCGTTATTCTTCTGTGTTCATAGTATGGCCTGATGTTCCCGTTATTCTTCTGTGTTCATAGTATGGCCTGATGTTCCCGTTATTCTTCTGTGTTCATAGTATGGCCTGATGTTCCCGTTATTCTTCTGTGTTCATAGTATGGCCTGATGTTCCCGTTATTCTTCTGTGTTCATAGTATGGCCTGATGTTCCCGTTATTCTTCTGTGTTCATAGTATGGCCTGATGTTCCCGTTATTCTTCTGTGTTCATAGTATGGCCTGATGTTCCCGTTATTCTTCTGTGTTCATAGTATGGCCTGATGTTCCCGTTATTCTTCTGTGTTCATAGTATGGCCTGATGTTCCCGTTATTCTTCTGTGATCATAGAATGACCTGATGTTCCCGTTATTCTTCTGTGTTCATAGTATGGCCTGATGTTCCCGTTATTCTTCTGTGTTCATAGTATGGCCTGATGTTCCCGTTATTCTTCTGTGTTCATAGTATGGCCTGATGTTCCCGTTATTCATCTGTGTTCATAGTATGGCCTGATGTTCCCGTTTTCTTCTGGTTTCCTAGCTCTATAATGGAGGCTGATTTTCCTTTTTTGTTTTTAAGTTTAATAAAAGAGACTGATATTATATTTTTCTTCCGTTTCACTAATTATATAATAAGACTGATTTTCACGTTTTCCTTCTGCTTTCCTAGTTTTAAAAAATGACACTGAGTTTCACGCTTCCTCCCTTTATACCTAGCTATCTTAATTTCCTGATTTTTAAAAAACATCCTCCATTCCATTTCAAGGTTGTGAAATTCAGAAGAGTTACGATTTAATTTGGTTTCCATTTTTTTGTAATTTTGAGTTTGAATCACGGAATTATGAAAAAAAATATATTTGTGCGTGTGTGTGTGTGTGTGAGTATGTATGTACGTGTGTGTGTGTGTGTATGTGTGTATAAATAACCTACATTTATGATAATGGATATATAATGAACCCATAAGTCATAACCATTCTCTTACTGCTCTCGATTATCGAAATTGTTCTAATTAATGATTATCAATGCAGTTATTAAATATATCCCTTGTAGTTGGAAATAATTGCATCAATATATACCAATATATTTACCTCCGCCAACGAAGTAATACGAGGTTATGTTTTTGCCTTCGCTTGTTTGTTTATCTGTAAACGTGGTATCTGGAAAAGTTAAGCGGCAAGTAAGAGGTGATTCAATTTTGGAGGCTATCGGTAGAGCGCATACCTCCGCCCGAGTGCCCCACTACTTCTGTATGCATTCATTCTATTCCTCCCCCTCCCCCCCTCTCTCTCTCTCTCATATTCTAGTGTGTTATTAACGTCCCATACCTACCTCCTTCCTTCCCCTTGTACCACTTCTTACCTTACACCACACACACACAGTCATTCACTTATTATCTCACTCTCACACACTCACTCTAGCACTAATTCACACTTACTCTTTCACACTCTCGCGCACACACACACATGTACATACACTCACGCTCTCTCTCTCTCTCTCTTCTACCTAGCACCATGAATCACTAACCACCCACCCAGAAGTTCACTACTACCAACACAATAACACATTATCGATCTGTCTTTCATATTCAGACCATTCCCCCTTATACCAGCCGGGGAGAGGGTAACCTATCAGAGTAGAGCAGCCTCCTATATTGCCATCCACTATGGTATGACAGTCAACAAGTAAATTTAATACTATTTGGTCAGAGTGGGGTATTTTTGGATCTTCCCTGTTTCGCTCCATTAGTTTGTATATTTTCAGACGTTTCCCCTCATTAGTATGTCGATAATAAGACGCTTCCCTCAACTCAGGTGCCAATTTTTTGTTTTTCCGGGCGAACAATAGCGACCTTGGACTAAGAAATATACCTTTGACAGGGACATATATCTATCGAAACACACATTTAGCTTGAAAGTAGCTCGAAAATGTCAAGCGCAAGCAACATTTTCATTATTAATAAACAAAACATCATAAAGACATCGACCTGCCACTCACATTCAACCCATTCCCCCTTGTACCAACCAAGGAGTACATGATCTTCGAGAGTACAGCAGGATCTTGTATTCCCAGGTATGCCATAGTCAATAAGTCAGTTTAACACTATATGGTCCGACGTCTTGGGGGTTAGGCCTATTATATTATGTATAATTACTGTTGAAGATTTTGCTTCCGTTTGTCATTGTTGAGCGATGTATTTTAGTTTGTTCCTTAAGCCGGTATCACACGAGCGCTTTTTCCCTCAACATTTATCCTCAACACTGGTCTGGCAGCTTATGAGGTCAACATAATATGTTGATTATATATATATACTATTATATACATATATATATACTATTATATACTATTATATATATATATATATATACTATTATATACTATTATATATATATATATATATATATACTATTATATACTATTATATATATATATATATATATATATATATACTATTATATACTATTATATATATATATTTATATATACTATTATATACTATTATATATATATATATATATATACTATTATATACTATTATATATATATATATATATGTGTATGTGTAAGTGTGAGAGTCTGAGTGTAGGGGGTGAGACAGTGAAGCACGGGAACGAGGTGGCTTCAGAGATGGGGTCGTTTCGGGCCATGAGTGAGCACCGTGCCTCATGTGAAGGCAAGATGGCAGGTGCTCGTTGTACTCTACGTGCTTCACATGTCTCACTCCCTATACTGGAACAAGACCTCACGGGCTTCACTGTTCATTGTAAAGCGGTGAATGTTAAGGCTCTCAGCCTATGCCCGAGAGGAAGTAAGTTGGAATATAGAAAAAAAAAAAAAAAAAAAAAAAATATATATATATATACTATTATATACTATTATATATATATATATATATACTATTATATACTATTATATATATATATATATATATATATATATATACTATTATATACTATTATATATATATATATTCTGACATACGGAGCCCTGTATGTTAATTTAAGAGTTAGAATTAGAGTTGAAGGAGCCCACTACCCAAAACGGTGAAGCAGACTAGCGAACGAGCGAGTGGGCAAACCATCTCCCCCCATACCAGCATGCTAGCCTTCACACCTCGATGACCGATGCTATGACGTATGATCGACGCCAGGAGCTGTGAATGGACCTCGCACCTGTTATGTGATTCGAGGAGCTATGATTGGCGCCGGCACCACCCGCCGCCTCCTGATTCGTTCCTACACCATCATTGTTTGGTATATAAGACCCGAGTTGTGGGCATTCAAATCAGTCTCATTTGGAGTTGGGGAAGGTGAACTTGCAGCTGGAGGAAGACGGGGTGAAGTATTATAATGGGATTGTGACTGTCAGTCAGATTATATAAATGTGTGTTAAGTGTGTTCGGTGTAAACACTTACGTTATGTTGGTTAGTGAGATATGTGATTGGGAATTAACGTGATGTGTTTAATGTGTGTAATGTGTTTAACTAATTAATTGGGAATTAACGTGAACGCTACTATTACGTGCTTAACTATTTAATTGCGAATTAACGTTAACGCTATTATTATGTACTTAACTATTTTAGTTGCCTAACTTGTGGACTAAAGCAACTCTTTAAGTAATTGGGTTATGATGAAAGTAATACTATTGTTTTATATTAATACTTACGAGTTCTTTCATTTTCTTTGAATTAAGCTTACATTGCTTAATGGTGCTTAGTACGGTGATGCTATTGTCTCGTATTAGTAATATCGCCTTAGACTAACATGGCTGTGATAATATTACTTATAGTGATTTCCTAAGCTGAAGAAAATTCTTTTGCTTCAAAATATTATATTTTGCTTTTCATATTATTTGAGTGAGACCTGAATCGAATCTATGAAACGATCCTGTAACTTTATTTACTCATAATCAAACCTCAATGTTACGTGGTTAAGAAATAAATTTAACTAATTATTAAATATATATCTAACTTTTTATGTGACTTTGATATTACTCCTGATGATAATAATAATATAATACCATTAACGTAAGACAGAACCAAGAATAATTACATTAAATATAAATAAAAGGACATAGAAGAAAACTATCTATTCATTTCAAAAAGGGTAAGAGACAGAAATATTCTTACTTTAATATTTATCTTTCAAGACTTTTTATAAATTTAATAGTCCTTCTTTAGCTATAACTTATTCGGTTCATAACCATAGCCTACTAAGCTTCGGTTAAATAATATTCTTTATAAATACTACATGACTTTAATTAGTTTCAGTATTTTTCATAATTAAAGAGTATCAGTCAATAAAGGATACCAAGTCCTAAGATCCAAAAGGAAAGGAAGCAACAACAGGAAATTATTTTATTAGATTTTACTTTTGTTTTGGCCTTCAGCTGACTGATACCTTAATATATATCTCTGTGCTATCTAGATTCATCAAGTTAACCACTTGAGGATCAAGATACGTAACAGAAGAGTGGCGACCTTGCCAGGATTCGTTTCATACAGTTTCACTCAGTTTCATTAACGTTTCACTACTTAAAATCAAATATTAATCATGCCTCAACTAATTAATGAAGAAGATGCTCGAGTTTTCATAGAATCAGAACCCACAGCCCCTGATATTGACTGTCTGTCAAAGGCTGAACTGAAAGTGCTTGGCTCATATCTCCAATTAACTGTCTCAAACATGTCTAAAGTAGAATTGGCTCAGACCATAAAAACCCACCTGTTCCCTGTAGAAGGCGGGGAGGGAGACGGAGCAGTTGGTGGGATCCCTAGTAAACCTAGCCAACTTGATGAACAATTGCCACCTGGTTTGACCGGTGATCAAGTACTGGAACTAGCCAGAATAAAGACCGAACAAGCCAGAATAAATGCCGAAGCAAATGCCGAACAAGCCAAACTAAAAATAGAACTAGCCAGAATAAATACCGAAGAAAGAAGCCAGAATAAAGACCGAACATTATCAATATCAATATCAAACGGCTCAACTAAATGTCAATACGAATGCTCCTGTAATTGCTCCCCCTCTGGGATTGACTATGACTAGTGTCATTCCACCTTTCACTGAGGATAATGTGCAGGATTTCTTTGTTTTGTTTGAGGAAGTTGCTGGAGGTATGAAGTGGACAAGAGATCAATGGCCTTTTATGTTACAAACCGTTTTGACAGGGCAGGCTCGAGCCACGTATTTGTCAGAAGTAGCAGAAGTTAGGCAGGATTATGACAATCTCAAAGAAGCTATCCTAAAAACCTATCAATTGCAGCCTGAGGCTTACAGGCAATCTTTCCGTAAAAACCAGAAGAAAGTAGAAGAAACCCATAAGGTATTTGCCAGGACCATGACTAAAACTTTCAATCATTGGGTCAAGAGTAAGAAAGTCACAAGCTACAACGATCTGAAGGAGTTGGTCCTGTTAGAAAATTTCCTATGGAAAATTGATTCTTCTGTATCCTATCATTTAAAGGGGAAAAAGGTAGATTGTCTTGCCGACGCTGCTGACATGGCTGACACATACGTGCTCAACAACAAATTTCGTGGAAAGAAGCCCTACGATAATTCTAGTTCTAATTTTAAGTATCCCAATCACAAATCTGACCGACCCAGTCACAAGCCTATAACGTCTTCCCCAGTTAGCCAAAATAGAAATGTTCCCCCAACTAAAAATGCGACTCAGGGCAATGGTAACAGAGGTGGGCCCCAAACTAATAGTAATGCTCAAAGAGGGAACTTTCCCGTATCCCCTAAAGTATGTACTTTTTGTGGCATGAGAGGCCACCTAGCTTATCAGTGCTGGGCCAAGGAAAAAACCGAGAGATCGGGGCAGACAGTTGCCGCCGTATCTCAAATTCCATGTGTGCCTTTAATGCAGGGCTCCCGACAGGAGTACCTAGCACCAAATGTTCCTTTAATGCAGGACTCCCGACAGAAGGAGTACCTAGCACCAAAAGTTCCTTTAATGCAGGACTCTCGACAGAAGGAGTACCTAGCAGCTAACGTAAATCATCTAGACAGGGGTGTAGTAGCATGTGTGGTGCAACCCACAAGGGTTAAACCAATAATAATTTCACCATCAGTGCAGGACAGTTACCGTCCCTTTATTTCATCTGGCAACGTGAGATTAAATGGTTGCATGCATGAGGTAAAAATTCTGAGAGACACAGGTTCTACTAGCACCCTCATGGTGAATCCTTACACTGAGTGCCCACCTGGCGAACCAGTTGTAATGAGAGGTGCTGGAGGCCAGTTTTATGCATACTTGGTAAAAGGCGAAATTGAATGTGAGTTACTACAGGGTGAGGCCACCATAGCTTTGTGTAGGTCTCAAGATATCCCTGTGCCTGGGGTAACACTCCTTTTGGGGAATGATGTAGCAGGTGAGAAGGTCCGACCAGACCCCATTTTGTCACTTTCCCCTGTTAACGAGCCACTAACCGGTGAGCTCTACAAGGAGTTGCCAACTGTTTTCCCTGTGTGTGCTGACAAACTTTCAATGTCTCAAGTAGCAGTTCCCTCAGACAGAAATGTACCGAATGTAAGAGTTGATGAAAGGGATGATGAGAGTGTGAATGATGCTCCAACTGTGCCTGATGATGTGACTGAGGTGGATTTATCTGACACCTTTATGGCTCATCTTGACCCTATTGATGACCATGAAACCCCTCCAAATTGTCCTAGCGGCCTGGTAGAGCTACAGAGAGATGATTGTGAATGCAAGGAGTTAGCTGCCAGGTCCGTGAGTGAAGAGGAATGCGAGAAGGAGGGTGGTGAATGTTTCTACCTCAAAGGAGGAGTATTGTGGCGAAGATGGAGACCGCCACACAGACCAATCGATGACGGGGCTTGGGACGTCCATCAAGTAGTAGTCCCCAAACCTTGTCGTAAAGATATCATGGAAATGGCACATTGTATACCATTGGCAGGACACCTAGGTGTGAGAAAAACTCTAGACAGAATCAGATCCCACTTTTACTGGCCAGGAATGCGTGCAGATGTAGTGGAGTGTTGTAGAGTGTGTCACACTTGCCAGATGACAGGAAAACCCAATCAGAAGGTGCCTGTACATCCTCTGGTGCCCTTGCCCGTTTTCGAGAATCCTTTTACTCGGGTGGTAGTGGACATTGTAGGCCCATTGCCTAAGACTTCCCAAGGTAACATTTATTTATTAACTATCATGGACATGGCAACTCGCTACCCAGAGGCTATACCCTTAAGGACTACCTCTGCTCCAACTGTAATCAAGGAACTGCTCAAATTTTTCACCAGAATGGGTTTCCCCCATGAGGTGCAAAGTGATCAAGGAACTAATTTTACCTCTAACATTTTCCAGCAGTCCCTGAAGGAGTTGGGTATCGAGCATGTAAAGTCTAGCACCTACCACCCAGAGAGTCAAGGGGTTCTCGAACGATATCATCAGACATTAAAGGGAATGTTACGTAAGTATTGTACAGAGACCGGAGTTGAGTGGGATAAGGGGGTACCTTTTCTTTTATTTGCTACTCGTGAGGTTCCAACTGAATCCCTGGGTTTTTCCCCTAATGAGCTAGTTTTTGGCCAACCTTTATCTGCCAAGTTCAGGGGCCCATATAAGATAATTCGGAGGGTGAGCATTACCGATTATCTAGTAACTACCCCAGACAGGAGAAAGCCCACGCAAGTATTCCATATAAATATGTTGAAGCCCTACCATAGGTCCCCTGATTCCTCTCCTCCAGATTCTCCCACTGTGGCAGTGAATGTCAGGACCTGTGAGCAGCCTGGTGCGGACAAAGTCTTCAGTTCTCTTACTGACCCGCAACAGACTGTTCCAGAGCCTGAAGGTATCCATGCAGACTTTGACTTGTCATGTAGCCTATCCAACTTTCAGTATAATTCAGTGGCTTTGAGGGAATTACCATCTAAACTATGTCATCTTCCCTCTGATCAAGCGAATCAACTAATCTCTGTTTTATCTCAGTCTCCCAGTGTGTTCCGTGATACTCCAGGGCTCACTTCTTTGGCCGTGCACGACATCGACGTAGGGATGCAACTCCCATTAAACTATCCCCCTACCGTGTCTCGCCACAACGCAGGAGTATACTGCAGGTCGAGCTTGACTTAATTTTTTCAAACCAGCTGATCACAAGGGCCTTAAGCCAGTGGAGTAGTCCGGTCATACTTGTGTCAAAGCCAGACGGGAGCCATAGGTTTTGTAGGGTCTATAGGCAAGTCAATGCTGTCACAAAGAACGATACCTACCCACTGCCACGGATCAAAGATTGCATTTACCAGTTTGGCCTCATGCAGCAGTAAGTATAATTTAATGAGAGGATTTTGGCAATTAGCTCTCCCTTGTAGCGAGGTAAATATCATGCTTTTGTAGTGCGCTTTTAAGCCTTCAGCTGTGAGATGCCTTGCAGTTCGAATAACGCTCCAGCTACGTTCCGGCTATGTTCTGATGTGGTACCTGGAGACGTTGCCTACTTTGGGTGATATCCTTATTATATCCTCATTATAATCTTGCTGTTTCCAATCTGGTGGTGAATCTATTTATGTATTATGTTTAATATTCTGTACTATACTCCTTAAACTCTTTTCTAGGGGGGAGGTCTGACATACGGAGCCCTGTATGTTAATTTAAGAGTTAGAATTAGAGTTGAAGGAGCCCACTACCCAAAACGGTGAAGCAGACTAGCGAACGAGCGAGTGGGCAAACCATCTCCCCCCATACCAGCATGCTAGCCTTCACACCTCGATGACCGATGCTATGACGTATGATCGACGCCAGGAGCTGTGAATGGACCTCGCACCTGTTATGTGATTCGAGGAGCTATGATTGGCGCCGGCACCACCCGCCGCCTCCTGATTCGTTCCTACACCATCATTGTTTGGTATATAAGACCCGAGTTGTGGGCATTCAAATCAGTCTCATTTGGAGTTGGGGAAGGTGAACTTGCAGCTGGAGGAAGACGGGGTGAAGTATTATAATGGGATTGTGACTGTCAGTCAGATTATATAAATGTGTGTTAAGTGTGTTCGGTGTAAACACTTACGTTATGTTGGTTAGTGAGATATGTGATTGGGAATTAACGTGATGTGTTTAATGTGTGTAATGTGTTTAACTAATTAATTGGGAATTAACGTGAACGTGAACGCTACTATTACGTGCTTAACTATTTAATTGCGAATTAACGTTAACGCTATTATTATGTACTTAACTATTTTAGTTGCCTAACTTGTGGACTAAAGCAACTCTTTAAGTAATTGGGTTATGATGAAAGTAATACTATTGTTTTATATTAATACTTACGAGTTCTTTCATTTTCTTTGAATTAAGCTTACATTGCTTAATGGTGCTTAGTACGGTGATGCTATTGTCTCGTATTAGTAATATCGCCTTAGACTAACATGGCTGTGATAATATTACTTATAGTGATTTCCTAAGCTGAAGAAAATTCTTTTGCTTCAAAATATTATATTTTGCTTTTCATATTATTTGAGTGAGACCTGAATCGAATCTATGAAACGATCCTGTAACTTTATTTACTCATAATCAAACCTCAATGTTACGTGGTTAAGAAATAAATTTAACTAATTATTAAATATATATCTAACTTTTTATGTGACTTTGATATTACTCCTGATGATAATAATAATATAATACCATTAACGTAAGACAGAACCAAGAATAATTACATTAAATATAAATAAAAGGACATAGAAGAAAACTATCTATTCATTTCAAAAAGGGTAAGAGACAGAAATATTCTTACTTTAATATTTATCTTTCAAGACTTTTTATAAATTTAATAGTCCTTCTTTAGCTATAACTTATTCGGTTCATAACCATAGCCTACTAAGCTTCGGTTAAATAATATTCTTTATAAATACTACATGACTTTAATTAGTTTCAGTATTTTTCATAATTAAAGAGTATCAGTCAATAAAGGATACCAAGTCCTAAGATCCAAAAGGAAAGGAAGCAACAACAGGAAATTATTTTATTAGATTTTACTTTTGTTTTGCCTTCAGCTGACTGATACCTTAATATATATCTCTGTGCTATCTAGATTCATCAAGTTAACCACTTGAGGATCAAGATACGTAACAATATATATACTATTATATACTATTATATATATATATATATATATATACTATTATATACTATTATATATATATATATATATATATATACTATTATATATATATATATATATATATATACTATTATATACTATTTCGGTCACCTAACCTCATCTACCATCAGTCTAGTTTCCGATACCAGTGTAAAATTGTCCAGAAATGTTGCCAGAAAAATGTTGATCATCGAATGTTGACTATAAAAGCTCTCGTGTGATACCGGCTTAAGGCCAACATAAAACACCTTCCCTGACTTTCTTCAAACTAAAAAAATGCCCACTCAGACCCCATCCAACCTAATTTTTTACATTTTCTGATGAAAATGTCCTGGCCGAAGGCCAATTTCTCCTCACTTACAGGCTCGCTATCGTTCGTCCAGAAACAAATCGGTACCCGCATGGGATGCAGCGTCTTATTATCGCACCCGCATGGGATGCAGCGTCTTATTATCGCACCCGCATGGGATGCAGCGTCTTATTATCGGCACCCGCATGGGATGCAGCGTCTTATTATCGCACCCGCATGGGATGCAGCGTCTGATTATCGCACCCGCATGGGATGCAGCGTCTTATTATCGGCACCCGCATGGGATGCAGCGTCTTATTATCGCACCCGCATGGGATGCAGCGTCTTATTATCGGCACCCGCATGGGATGCAGCGTCTTATTATCGCACCCGCATGGGATGCAGCGTCTGATTATCGCACCCGCATGGGATGCAGCGTCTTATTATCGCAAAATTAATGGGTGAAGTGTCTCAGTATCGCCAAACTAATGGGGACAAACGTCAAATCTTCAATCTAATGGAGCGAAACAGGTGAGATCCAAAAAGGTCTCCTTCGGATCAAATAGATATAATAATTACTCAAGGTTGTTTTAAACTCTTCATTGTGTGACCTATTTAGTAAGACGTATACAAATCCTCAAATCACACTGAATATGACGTCATCATATTGAAGAGGTAAAGTATATTTCACACTAAAGCCGGTATCACACAAGAGCTTTTATAGTCAACATTCGATGATCAAAACATTTCTGGCAACATATCTGGACTCTTTTACACTGGTATCGGAAACTAGACTGATGGTAGATGAGCTTAGGTGACCGAAATCGTATAAATGTTGACCTCATAAGCTGCCAGACCAGTGCTAAGGATAAATGTTGAGTGAAAAAGTGCTCGTGTGATACCGGCTTAAAACCGGTGTGACAACAAGCACTGTAGCGACAGATGTATGGAAGCCACGGTATCCGAGTCAAAAGTAGCAAGAATCCATTCAAATATCTGACAATTTTCACTGTCATTAGGTTTCTATTTAGTATCTTAGATATCTAACTAATCGTGTACAGTTTAATTTAATATACGAATATACAATGAAGTAAATCAAAATAAATAAAACAAACTTTTAGCAGATTCAATGATCCGATAAATCCTCCGATAAATTAGTAGCCGGTAACCTGCTCGTGTGGCGCTAGCTTAGAGAAACATCTGTTTAATTATTTGTTTCCTCTCTAGCTCTACATTAAACATAAGAAAATACACCTAATACCCCTCCTTTGAAAGAAATGTGTGCATTTTTCGGTACAAAGGAGTACAAAGGAAATCAAGCAACAACATATCTAGTGACCCTTCTAGGTTGCTTGTCCTCCAAAACACTGAGGATCAAGTGTCCAAACAGTGGTTTAGAGTGGGTAAGGGAACATTGGAAAGGGAATTACTGCCCTGGAACTAATGTCCGTGGCAGGATTAGGAAGTTAGTAGAGGACAGATGGGTTAGTAACTGAGGGGGGAATAAAATAAAGTCATTCATTTACAAACGCAGTCAGTCGCGGGTTTGATGCGAGATATTTGTCTAGGCGGAGTTTAAATGAATCAACGGTGATGCAGTCTATAACGTTTCGGGGAAGCCCATTCCACAAGTTGACAACTCGATTGAAGAAGAAATTCTTAGATTCGTGTGAGTTAAAAGATTTACCAATAATTTTGCAACCGTTTCCCCGCGTGTAATTAGATTGGTCGATAGTGAAGTACTTACGACAGTTCATATTGTCGATGCCTTTGATGATTTTGAACACTTGAATTAAGTCACCTCTTAATCTGCGCTGGGTTAAAGGAAATAGATTTAATTCTCTAAGACGCTCTTCGTATGGTTTGTTCTTTAGGCTAGGTATCATTTTGGTAACTCTACGTTGAACTCGTTCTAGCTTGTTTATATCTTTTTGGTAATAAGGGCACCAGGATTGAAGCAGTATTCCAGAAGAGGGCGGACTAAGGAATTGTAAAGGGTTAGGATAACTTCTTTGGATTTATGCTCAAATGACCTGCCTATAAAGCCAATTATTTTGTTTGCCTTCTTAACAACTTCTGAACATTGTTGACTCGGTTTTAGGTTACTCGATATTGTTACTCCCAGATCGGTTTCTCTGTTTACATTCTTAAGCTGAGTGCCATTTATCGAATAGTTTGCTTTCTCATTTAGGCATCCGATATGTAGTACTTTACATCTATCCGCATTGAAACTCATTTGCCAAATTTGGGCCCAACATGACAATATATCTAGATTGTGTTACTTATCATCAACTTGTTCTTTTGAGAGTACGCTATTTGCAATTTTTGTATCGTCAGCAAATTTTGAGATTGTACAGGTAAGACCCTCATCTATGTCGTTGATGTAAATTAGAAAGATAATTGGTCCTAGTACCGATCCCTGTGGTACCCCGCTACTTACATTGGTCCATTTAGATGCCTTACCGTTTATGACTACTCTTTGCTTTCTGTTGCTGAGCCAATTTTCTATCCATTTCAACACACCGTCTTGTATTCCATGCGCTTTTAGTTTTAGCAGTAAACGTTTGTGGGGAACTTTGTCAAAGGCCTTTTGAAAATCAAGGTATATAATATCTATAGCTTTACTCTCATCGTAGAGGTTGAGGATATCGTGGAAGAAGTGTAAGAGGTTTGTTAAACAGGAACGTTTTTTACGAAAGCCGTGTTCTGTATCTTTAAGTATGTTATTTTCCTCTAAGTGATTTACGAGTCTGTCTCGTATGACCGTTTCTAGCATTTTACATACAACTGAGGTTAAGCTAATTGGACGATAGTTACTGGGTAGGGTACACAAATGTCCCGGTTTAACGCCTTTTCCTCCTAAATTGCAGGCTCGCTAACACTCGTCAGGAAAAGATCGACACCTAAATAGCACGGAAGGTGTTGAAATTAACAATTAAACTGAGGCGAACAGTCTTACAATAGCCAAACTAATGGGGGTGAAAGTCGTTTAATCACAAAAACTAATGGGGCTAAACATGAGAGAGGAGGAAGCTCCAGATAAAAGCAGCCCCTTAAATGAACAACTAAAATATCAATGTTACTGACAGGAGCCGACCTTTGCCCTTAAGGGGGGATGGGCCGCTTTTCTGGACGACTTTTTCCCTCATGCTTAGCCCCATTAGTTTTCAGATGCTAAGATGTTTGCCCCATTATTTAGTCGATTTTAAGACCTTTTGCCCCATTTCTTCGTCAATATTTAAACCATTTGTGCTATTTAGGTGTCGATTTTTTCCCTGGCGAACGATAGTGAGCATGTAATGTTGGAAGAACCGGCCTTCGGCCGGGAACTTTTTCTACCGAAAAATGTACAAATTAATCTAGAAGGCGGATCTAATGGATGTGTTTTTCAATTTGATGGAGGTCTAGGGAGGAAACTAGAAAAATAATGAATACATGCAAAAATCCCCCCAAAAGTGAACCATCCCCCTTAAGCCAGAATCGTTGAGCCACAAAGACTGAGTACGGTTTCATAATTCATCGTTAATAGTTGTCTTTGGATCGTTAAACGACTACTACGGTACAGTCACCACGGCAATACATTGTGTGTTACCTCCATACTTGTATTATCGGTACTGTTTAGTATCTCTCATATCAATAGCAATAAAGGTCCTTAAGGGGAGATGGGCCGTTTGTTTGGTCTATTAATTCATGTATTCATATATTTGTTTTAGTTTCCTCCCTAGACCTCCATCGAATAATAAGAAAAACATCCATTAGATCCCCCTTCTAGATTAATTTGTACATTTGTCGGTAGAAAAATTTCTCGGCTGAAGGCCGGTTCTCCCAACATTACAGGTTCACTGTCGTTCGCCAGGGAAAAAATAGACACTTAAATATCACGAAAGGTCTAAATATTGATAACAAAATGGGGCGAAAGGCCTTAAAATAGACTAACTAATGGGGCAAACATCTTAACATCTGAAAACTAAAAACATGAAGGATAAAGTGGTCCAGAAAACCGGCCTATCCCCTCTTAAGGGGAGATTTTCACTTAAAGGATTTTTTCGAACCTCCTCCTCCCTCATGTTTTGCACTATTAGTTTTGAGATTTAAAGACGTTCACCCAGTTATTTTGGCGATTTTAAAACATTCCGCCCAATTTCTGTCAATTTTAAGACCTCTCGTGCCATTTAGGTGTCGATTTTTTCCTGGCGAGCGACAGCAAGCCTGTAATTTAGAAGGAACCAGCCTCCGGAAAATGTACAAATTGATATCGAAAAGGGAACGGGGGTATTTTTCAAAAGTTTGATGGAGGTCTAGGGAGGAAACTAAAAAATATATGAATATATAAATAAATAGAGCCCCAAAAATAACCACTGTCCCGTTAACCACTTGCGAGTTTCAGGCTATAAGGAAGTTGGAGCCGTAAACATCGATATCCAACAGAAATGCAATGATAATGTAGTTATCTAATGGATAGGAACTACAGTATGTTGAATGTTATTGTTACTCAGTGTTACTCAGTTACTTGTTCGTCAAGGGGAATCCACGCAATGCGAGCTAAGCTCATTATTATCGCGCCTCCTTAACTGGGAATGTATTGCGTGAAATGCATGTTAAGTGTTTTATGTACTGTTGGAATGGCTGTGGATGTGTGTGTAGTCTGTATTTAGCCAATTGGCGACATCGGAAACGAAGGCATAGGGGGGATCTGTATGGTACCATTCTCACTATAGACGGTACCGTCTCGCCCGAAGGCTTAGGTATTGATAAATACGTTCAATGTAATGTATGCGTTTATAAATGTACTACAACCGTATTATAGCTGGTAATTCTGCTAAATATCCACGTCTACGGCTCCAACTTCATTATAACCTGAAACTCTGATATTATGCAGCTTATGAAGGTTCTGTGGTAGTTAAAAGGGTTGGTCTAGTTAGTTTGAAGCCTGATACATGGTTAGAGATCCTTCGTAAACTGAATAAAATGGTTTAATAGGTGCCAGAATATGATGAAAAAGGACATCCCTTGTACTGTTTGGGCTCGTATCGATGTATACAGCTCCAACTTCCTTATAGCTTGAAACTCGCAAGGGATCAATTGGATATAAAAGCATACCCACCACCAAATATCAACCCATCAGTTAATACTAGCTAACAAAGGCCAAACTCAGTCATCACTACACCACGGCATTTAAGCTAGGACACTCGTCCTGAGTGTCGGAGGTTCGAGTCTGAATGAGAGTATACAAATTAAATAAATTATATATATATATATATATATATATATATATATATATATATATATATAATCGATATTTTCAATGATCAGTGGTACTAAAACTCCTCTTCCTGGGATGACTAATATTTCTGCTCCCTCTGTATTCCCAGATGACTCTGATTCCCCCCAGCTGTCTGTCTCCAGCCGATCTCACCCTCCACCAGTCCCCTCGCTCCCCTGCACCCAATAAGGAGGACTCGAGGAAAATTTGACCTCCGGCAGTTCACGCTTCAGTTTATCCAAATGCTCTGGATTTACTAATATCTGCTCGGGGCGGGTTCGTCTTAATTTTATTAAGGTATGAATTATGATCAAAGGTTTCCATACTATATAATTATATATACGAGGGAAGCTAAGAAATGTCATTAATATATAGTACATAATTTTTACATACCTACAGTATATAGGTGCACGTATAAAATTCAAGTAATTTTGTTCAGAAGGCAGATGTGATATCTTATATATACTATCTGTATATTATAATAGTTAACCCTGTTTGATTCGAGGGAGGTATTTTTGGATATATATATATATATATATATATATATATACATATATTGCAAGACGCCGTGATCCCGAAAGGGGTGGCCACCAACGAAACGCCCCCATGCATCTCTGCCCCCAGTCAGTCGACGTCCCTCCTCCCATTCATCACCGCTTTCATGTATATACTGTATATATACCGGTATATGCTTCTTAACTCCATCCTCCCAACTCTCTCTTGGTTTACCTCTCTCTCTCTGTCCTTCCACTTCACTCTCGCACACTCTCTTAGTCATTATCTTGCTTCCCATACGTTCCACATGGCCGAACCATCTCAAGGTGTTTCTTTTCACAATTTTCAGCACATCTACATCCACTTCACACCATTCTCGTACTTCCTCATTTATCTGTCTATCCCTCCATGTAACTCTGCACGCACTTCTCAAGTAACTCATTTCCACCCCTCCTACTCTTGGTTTGTGTCTCTCCACGTAAGTCAGTCGGTATTACCACACTGTCATGCAAGGACTTCTTTACTTCTATGCTGACCACCCTATTTCTTGTTACTGCTTTCAACGTTCATACAACCATCTTTCCCTGTTGCACCCTCTCCCGCACTTTATCTATTCTCCCATACTTTGGCATACTGCCAAAATACTTAAATTAGCTGACATATACAGTATATATATTACAGAACGATTGGTTGCTAAACACTTCCCCATAGGGAATTTGTGTGTATTTGGAAGAGAGAGCTGAATAATCTATTTGTATATATTTCACTCCAACACCAAACACCTCCCAACAAAATGAATGAAAGCAAGCATGTGATCCACCGGGATTCGACCTTGGGTTACCACATACAGATGCAGATCAAATATTTAGGAATACCCTATGAGCAATACACCGGAATTCCCTATGGAGAAATGTTTCGCGACCGCTCTGTATATATATATATATATACTGTATATATATATATATATATATATATATATATATATATATATATATATATATATACGGTATATATATATATATATCATAAATCATAAATACCCATAATCTATCCTTACCATAATCAAACATACCTTAACCTAACCTAGTAACCTAACCCCGCTGATGGGCTACTCAGCGGGGGGGGGGGGGATTAATATATCCATTACAATAAATATCCGACGCTCTACACATAAACAGCAATACATTATGATATATAAGAAGAAATATCAATGGGCCTGCATAAATTAACTTACTCCCAAACTCCTCTATTGTGTTGCCTATCGATTATTGTACTTATTCCGGCCCTCCCACGGTCTGCCTGCTTCAAGATTCATATAGCAATCATCTACCACCAGTGATCCCCCTCCTCGTATGACCTCCAGATCACATACCGCTAGTTACGGTCAAATTCTAGCAATGGCTCCATATTGTATCTTTGTTTTTGCATATATTCTTTTTTAATTCCCTAGTTTTCCTTCATATGTAATGTTTTGTGATAATAATAATGGGTGCAATTTAGTTATTTATTAGCCTAACCTAAAATCCTAATGTGATTGATGTTATACTGTAGGTGAAATTTATAAATCTGATAAAACAATACTATACCTAAATAAAGCAACACAGACAGAGATAGGAGTGACTATAGGCAGCAGACAAGGTTGTAATGGTTCAACTGCACTGTTTGTAATGGTGACCTCTCGTACTTATCCACTTGAACAAATCTGACATTGGTTTTAAACATGATGTCTGTTTTATAACTGCCCTCTTTCATGCAGGTGATGGAATACTGCTAACAAACTGAATTGATTACTGAACTAGTTTGACCAATCTAACTATAGAATGTAAGGTATCTTAATATAACCCCCTAGAAATACTTTCTCTAAAATATCTTAATTTTGTATTCTCCCATTTTTCCCCAGCTAACCTAATCCCACAAGGACCCCAATGGAAATACGCCTAACGGCCTTATTAGGCTATCCTTAGTTGGAGTTATGCAAAGCTGGTACATGTCATATTTGTAACATATTATGTGGTACCAACATTGTAAAATGCTAACTGAATAAATATTATTATTATTATTATTATTATAATAACACACAATGAAGATGAAGCACGTCAACTTCTTGGTATTCTTATAGAAGCAAACAAAATAAAGAAAGACAAAAGCTACATAATGATGTATAATTATGCAACAAATATTAACAGCCTGGGGGAGATTAATGTGACAGACGAAATAAAATACTTAGGTATCAAAGTAACACACAAGAGGAGATACTTTGATAAATTCAAATATGCTCAAATAAATGAAGCAAGAAAATTAAGAAACCTAACAGCAGCTTTAGTATTCAAAAACTCAAACACACTATTAATTGGAAAAACATACTGGACACAGAGAGCTCTACCGAAATATTATACTGGAATGAGATTTTACCATATCATTCAAATGACTTAATGAAAATACAAAAAGAAAATGGAGCTTTCTGAATTATGCTAAAATCTGCCTCCAACACACCAAACAGCTTCCTTCAGGGAGAAATTGGGTCTTCAACAATTATAACACTAGACAAAAAAATCAAAATTACTTTATATATGGTGCCGGTATATTCTTAAGAGGGCTCACCGGCTTTTTTTATCTTTATCTCCTTTTCTCTCTTTCCCTGGCTTGTATCCATTCGGCCCCATTCAGCCAACTGTTTTAAGACGTTTATCCCCATCCAGGTGTCGATATCTTCCTGGCGAGCGATAGCGATCCAGCATTGTATGGATAAATCCGGCTTCGCCGAAGACATTTTTCTATCGAAAAATAAACAAATTTAGCTTGCTGTCAACAAAATATATATATGCTGGCTCGCTACCACTAGCCAGGAAAATATTGACACCTGGATGGGGGTAAACGTCTTAAAACAGTAGGCTGAATGGGACCGAATGAATACAAGCCAAAGAGAGAGGGAGAGAAAGAGAAAAAATGCAAGGTGGACTCCCTTAATAATACAGACAACGAACTTCTGAATAAATATTCAGTACACAGATTGGAGAACAATAGAGATTACTGGACGAAAACTGTCAACCTTAGAGGGCTAAATGTGAACTTAAGGGGAGGAAGACTGTTTTTCTGGACCCCCTTCTCCTTAATGTTTAGCCCGAATAGTTTTGAGATTATAAGACGTTCGGCTCATTAGTTTGGTGATTAAAACACCTTTCGCCCCATTTCGTTGTCAATTTTAAGACCTTTCGTGCCATTTAGGTGTCAATTGTTTCCTGGCAAGCGATAGCGAGCCTGCAATTTTAAGAGGGGGCCATATTTCTACCGAAAAATTAAAAAAAATATCTTGAATGAGGGTCTAGGGGATGTTTTTCTAAGCTTGATGTAGGTCTAGGGAGAAAACTAAACAAAATATATGAATAAATTAATTAATAGACCAAACAAACGGCCAGTCTCCCCTTAAACAGAATGACCCATGTAACTAGACAGCAGATAATACTTAACTAAAGTTGAAGACACCAGAATATGGAGGGCTGAAATGTATGAGAAGGAGTCCCTATCATTGTACAGAACTTACAAAACAGATATAAGAGAGTTTGAGTATTTTAAAAATGATGAAGCTACAGCAATGTTGATGAAATGTAGAAGCAATACATTGAAACTTAAGGACAGAAATAGATTTACGAATGAAGACACCCGCTGTATACTTTGTGCGCAACAAGAAACAGAAACATGGACACACTTTATTGTTGAGTGTGAGGCCTACACAACGTTAAGAAACCAGTTGAGCACCTTTAGTAATAATACGCTAACCGGAGAAGAGAAGATAGCCTGTATACTATTACTAAGTGATGACTTCAACGTAGAGAAGAAGAAGAAAACGTTACTTGAAATGTGGACAAGAAGAAAATAACTACTTGCATAATAAGACCCATAAATATATATTAAAATACACTAGAAGACAAAGAAGAATGATAGAAAGAAAAGCCACATTGAATAGTACCCAATAAAGAAAAACTATGCAAGTTAACATATAAGTTCCAAGACCAAGACAACTGTCAAGAAAACCAATATAAAGACCGAACAGTGTAAACAAACCAAGAAAGAAGAAATACATAGGGGGCACCGTTACAAAGGTCCACATGGTAACTCCACAGACTGATGACTAGGTGGTCTTACATCACGTATGCTATTCACCGTAATGTTACACAAGTTTATGGGGCAAAGATGGTGACCACTTAAAGAGGGATAGGCGTATTTATATCATCATTTATGTATCTTGTTTATAATATAAGTTTCCTCCCTAGACCTCCATCAAGCATAAAAATACACTCCTCCCTCCCTCCCCCCAGACCCTCCTTCAAGATAAATTTGTAAATTTTTCGATAGAAAAATGTCCCTGCCGAAGGCCGGTTTCTCTTAAATTACAGGCTCGCTATCACTCGCCAGGAAAAAATAAACACCTAAATAGCACGCAAAGTCCTAATATTGACATGGAAATGGTGCGAAAGGTCTTAAAATCGACAAACTAATGGGGCAAATATTTTAAATTCTGAAAACTATTGGGCTAAACATGAGAGAGAAGGGGCTATAGAAAAGAGACCTTAACGGGACTATTGACTACGTAATATTCACTGCACTTGATGAAAAGTTGTAGGGATGTGTTTATTTAGTTAGTTAAAAAAAAAGACTGGAGAGGATATCAACCCTTCTGGATTATTAAGCCAGCACATTGTAAATCAAGAAAAGCGTCAGGACTGGTACTCCTTTTCGAGAAATCCAGTCCCTTATAATAACTGCCTCCTACCTTGTGTTTCCTCTGCCAGCACTCAGTTCACGGCATTTAGATACAGGTCGAAGAATTATGATATTACCCACTGGAAAAATTAACCTTCGACTCTTGTGAATATTTTGAATATAGCTTTTTGGTGTTTCTGGACCCCTTTTCCCTCATGTTTAGCCCCAAATATTTTTTAGGCTTTAAGACGTTCGCCCCATTAGTTTGGCAATGCTAATACTTTTTGCCCCATTTCTTTGATAATGCTAAGACCTTTCGTGCCATTTAGGTGTCGACGTTTTCCTAGCAAGCGATAGCGAGCCTGTTATTTAGGAGGAACTGGCCTTTCGCCGAGACCTTTTTCTACTGAACAATGTACAAACCTATCTCGAAGGGGGACCTTGGGGTGTTGTTTCCTCTGCCAGTACTCAGCTCATAGCAATTAGAAACAGATCGAAGAATTATGAAGCTACACACTAGAGAAACGAAACGAATCTTTGAGTCATGTGAATAGCTTTTACGGTACTATGATCAAGGATTATGGGAGTTTGATATACATTCGTTAACCCATTCAGTACCAGGGACGTCCTTTTTATCATATGCTGGCAATTATTAGACGATTTTGTTCAGCTTAGGAAGGACCTCTAGCAATAATGAGGCTTCAATATATTTCAACCAACCTTTTTAACTACCACAGATTCTTCCTAAGCTGCACAATTTCGTCAAAATATAACTAGAATAAAATATAGCACACGTCGCTGGTATTCAAAGGGTTAATATTAGTCTATCTATAAGATATAACCTGAATTAAAGTGTTATTAGATTATAACCAACAATACCAAGCCTATTCATCTCAAATGGTCGATAACAATTGCAAGAGATCCGAAATGTTGCCAGAATAATTAACTTACCGAGTAAAATTATCCGTAAAAAGGTCTCTAGTGACGCCAAAAAATAAATACAAAACTAATAAAATAAAGTCGACTCCTCCCCCCCCCCCCAAAAAAAAAAAAAAACAAAAAAAACACACACACACACACACACACACGTCGGGAAAATAATTGTCGAAAAAAATTGCAAGAAAAATATATCGCCGGAAAAAATATCCGGTCAAATTCCTCGTGTAACCCTTCCTCCCACCCAGTCCGTCCCCGTGGTCCTACAAATATTTCAAGAAAATTACGTACCCGTGTCAGAACTGATTAGCGTAAAATGTACCACGAATATGAGGGGGAGAGTTTGTACAGTTGGCATCAAGGTTAGTTCAACAATTTTACGAATTAAATGTATTGTCACCACTACTTGTGCCGACTAGAATGCCTCAAAACACACACACACACACACACACACACACACACACACACACACACTGATAATTATTTCTGAGCCACGAGGGACGTCTACCCCCTTCACCGACTCATCAGCAGCTCCTGATTATAGTGTACTAATTATACTCGATTCATTCTAAGTAGGCCACAAAATCTTGACCACTAACCTCTATAATTCATAAACGATGAGAGTAATCAAGCTAATATTTCTACCATTTAGGAAGGGTCAGCCAGGAAATTGGTGTGGACATTTACAGCCCCCTTGCTCTCACCTTTTCTCAGTTACAGAGATTAGGGGGTCACGATATCTAGCCTACCTATAATGAATGGACTGTAGTAATAAACCCATCTCATGCCCGATAGCAAGGTAAATCACCAACAACACTGTCATCTTATATACATTTTTCATACCCCTTGTATCCCCTTGAATGTTGACAGTGTAACATATAGTAACTAATGTAAACAACAAAGATCCACATACTCAAAGATCTTGTATACAATTTGCATACCTTTTTTGTACCCTAGATTATTGAAAGCTTAGAGTATAGTAACTAATGCAAAGGGAAAATAAATAAAAATAATAACAACAAATATATAAATATAAAAATACATATAAAACTACATACCCAATAAATAAATACAATTAATATATAAACAAAGTGAATAATAATCTCCCCTTAACGTGCAAACTAAAGTGAAAACAATTGTAAACAAAAACTCCTCCTCTTTGTGTGAAGGAGTGTGTGTGTTGAACTTGCCCGAGGCCCGCTAAATTAAAACTGGCACGGACACCATTTTGCTCTAGTGCCGGAAGGAGGGGGGGGGGGGTACTTGCAGTCTTTACGCATTCCTTGGCTGCTTCTCTCTCTCTCTCTCTCTCTCTCTCTCTCTCTCTCTCTCTCTCTCTCTCTCTCTTATTTTGCTCTACTACCCGGAAGGAGGGGAAATACTCTCAGTCAAAACACATCCCTTTGAATCTTCCTCTTCGCTCTCTCCAACAATGTTTACCTTGTGTTTGGCGAGAGCTTAACCTTTTCTGTATATGAGGTTCGGATATGAAGTACGGTTGCCCACAGGAGTTTCTGTACAGTCCGTGATTGTATATGATGGAGGTAAATTTGTATGAATGCAATAGATGTGTATTTTCTTTTTTCAGTAGTTGAGGGAGAGTTAGTTGTTTTTTCTGAACCACGTTCTCCCTCATGCTTAGCCTCATTAGTTTTGACATTTTAAGACGTTCGCCCAATTAGTCTGTCGAATGACCTTTCGTGTCATTTGAGTGTCGATTTTTTTCCTAGCAAGCGATAGCGAGCCTGTAATTTTGGAGGAACCGGCCTTCGCCCCGGAAAATTTTCCTGCCGAAATATTTACAAATTTATCTCGAAGGGGGATCTTGAGGATTTTTTTTTTTTTTTAGCTTGATGGAGGAAACTAAGAAAATATTTAAAAAAATAAGTAAACAAATATATAACACATACCCCCTTAAATAATATAACCAGTTAACAGTATTATAGCAAATAATTCTTATAAGTCAATCATACTTAAAATAAAAGAGTGGATACAAATTGATGTGACCAACTGTACATTGTTTCTGTTATGGTATCAAAGACCGAGGAACTAGCAGTCTCCCCAACAACCCGCATCAAAGAAAGCCACGGGACAAGTACAGCTAAAGAAAATGGGAACAGAGAGGGCAGCACTCATCATCCACATAGGTGATATGTACAGTTGTCCACATATAGTTCTGTACCTCTCCATAATCTTATACATGTATATATAATGCGCATGATTGAATTATGAGAGTAGTTTCTTATGCAGTGGTTAACTCATCTGATTAGTCAACTGATAATCAAAAGAAGCTACACTTGCAATTCATCATAACAAATATAAGTTCATACATAAGATCATGAAGAAGAACATAACTTATGTGGGCAACTGTACCACTGGCACCAATCACGGCTAAACTATCGTCGCCCAGGTCAAGAAGGACACCTCCAAATTCTACTGCCGCCATCCCAGGTCCACTAAACACCTCCTCAGTTGATGCCGTCCCAAAACTTAGGAGGATAGGTGTTATTAACTGGTTTATTTATTTATTTTATATTTTCATCTTAATTTCCTCTCTAGGCCTCCATTAGGCTTAACAAAAAAAAATCTCAAGATCCTCTTTCGAGAAAATTGTGTACATTTTTGGTAGAAAAATATCCCGGCTGAGGGCCAGTTCTTCCAAAACTACAGGCTCGCTATCACTCACCAGGAAAAAAACCACACCTAAATGGCATGAAAGGCCTTGATATTGATAAAAAATGGGTTGAAAGGTCGTAAAATCGACAAATTAGTAGGGTGAACATCTCAGAATTTCAAGACTAACTACGCATTAGAGAGAATGGGGTCCAGATATAAAAGCAACTACCTCCCCCTTAAGAGTGCTTCAGACAAAACATAACTCACTTTTGATAAATACTACAAGCACACTTGAAAGGCCTCCGCAAACAAGTCAAGAATCTGTCGCATCGTTAACATCAGCAGCAGCAGTAGCAGTGTGAGGCAAGAAGGGCTGAACACAGACACCAGTAGTAGCAGGACGTTACATGAAGTGTGTCACTGTAACAGGACGTCACATGAAGCGCATCATAGTAGCAGGTCATCACATGAAGTCTGCCATAGTACCTGGACGTTGCATGAAGCGCGTTATCGTACGGTACGTCACATGAAGTGCGTAATGATAGCAGTAGGTCGCATTTGCCTAGATTGATCATCCTGGACCAATCTCCAGATCTACTGCCAAGTAATGAAGTAATGTTACTGGACCGGTGCTTGGCGCCTATTTCACTTTCATTACATACCGGCTAGTATTGTACGGTTTTATTAAGTTTAGCAAAGGTCTGTGGGAGTTAAAGGGAAAATATATATTTTACAGCCCTAATTGCTTGCATCCTTCTTAACCTCATTATTTCGATGGAGGTAATTTTGGAACTCACCTGTTTCGCTTCATTAGTTTGGAGATTTTAAGACAGTCGCCCTATTAGATTGGCGATAATAAGGCGCTTCACCCCATTCAGGTGTCGATATTTTTCTGGGCGAGCAACAGCAGACATGAAACTTATTTCAATTTAATAAAATAGTTTAACCAGACCACTGAATTCCCAAAAAGAACTCTCATAGGGCTGGTCGTATGCAACTTATGACATTTGTTGCAGGGAAAAATTTACATATCTAGCATAACGGGGTCTGGGTGGGCATACTAGGGGACAATCTAAAATACATTGGTCGAAAGTTACAAAAGAAAGCAAAATCCTCAATAATGATTAAACAGGATATCATAATAACCCACAAGAAGTCGGACCAGATAGTGTTAAGGTGGATGAAATCGTCTAGTGATAACCATAATAAAATTAAGAATATTCTCTTAATACTGAAAGGGTGTAAGGAGAGTAGTTAGTTAGTTAAAATAGGACTTTAGAGGCTATCTAGCCTTCTGGATTATTAAGCCAGCACACTGTAAGCCAAGAATAACGTCAGGACTGCAGCCTCTTTTCGAGAACTCCAGCCCCTTGAAGGAGAGTATTGTAAATCTCACTCTCTGTCTCACTCTCAGTCTCTCTCTCTCTCTCATATTTGCGCTAGTCTCAGTGGAGGGAAAATACTCAGTCTTCACCCTCTTCTTCTCTTTCTCCACGATTTCTACCTTGTGTTTAGGGTGTTTTTTTTTAAATAAAATTGTAAGAACACACACACACACACACACACACACACACACACACACACACACACACACACACACACACACACACACACACACGCACACACACACACACACACACACACACACACACACACACACACACACACACACACACACACACACACACACACACACACACACACACACACACACACACACACACACACACACACACACACACACACACACACACACACACACATTGCGATTGTCTGCTTACTAAATAGAATGCTCATGATAGATTAAAAATCTCTGATACCCATGAACATAAAGTGATATTTGTAGATCTACGACGCAAAGACAAAAAGTTAATCAAGCAAAGTAAAAACACACTAGAATTACATGTTGCAAATCAAAGTAAAACAAACCCGAAATAATGTTATAGTTACATCAGGAAGAAGACATTAGTGACTTCAACGATTGGACCGTTAGTATATGAGAAAGGAGAGTACACTAAATATGAAGCAAAAATAAGTAACGCTCTCAATACCTTCTTTGCATCAGTTTTTACAAAAGAAGACCTTACTAATATCCCTACAGCATCGCCGATGCAGATGGATAATTCTGATATTCTAAGCAATATCACTATTACAGAGAGAGAAGTATTGAAATGTTTAGATATACTCAAGGTCAATAAATCGCCTGGACCTGATACAATCTCACCCAGAGTTCTAAAGGAAGCTAAGGATGAGCTCTCCAAACCATTGACATTGCTATTCAATAAATCCTTGCAGTCTGGATCTATGCCTGATCAGTGGAAGCTCGCCAACGTAACACCGATATTCGAAAAAGGTAGCAAATCCTTACCTAGTAACTATCGTCCAATTAGCTTAACCTCAGTTGTATATGTAAAATGCTAGAAACACTCATAAGAGACAGACTCGTAAATCACTTAGAGGAAAATAACATACTTAAGGGGAGATTTCCACCTGGAGGATTTTTTTCTGGACCCCCCTCTCCCTCATGTTTAGCCCCATTGCTTTTGAGATTTTAAGACGTTCGCCCCATTAGTTTGGCGATTTTAAGAACCCTCGCCCCATTTCTGTCAATTTTAAGACCATTCGTGCCATTTAGGTGTCGATTTTTTCCTGGCGAGCGATAGCGAGCCTGTAATTTAAGGGGAACCGGCCTTCGGCCGGGACATTTTTCTACCGAAAAATGTACAAATTTATCTTGAAAGGGGGTCTAGGGGGAGTAATTTTAAGCTTGATGGAAGTCTAGGGAATCAACTAAAAACCTCCCCTTAAAGATACTCAACACGGCTTTCGTATCAACGTTCCTGCTTAACAAACCTCTTCGACTTCTTGCACGATATCCTCAACCTCTATGATGAGAGTAAAGCTGTAGATATTACATACCTTGATTTTCAAAAGGCCTTAGACAAAGTTCCACACAAACGTTTACTGCTAAAACTAAAAGCGCATGGAATACAAGACGGTGTGTTGAAATGGATAGAAAATTGGCTCAGTGACAGAAAGCAAAGAGTAGTCATAAACGGTAAGGCATATAAATGAACCAATGTAAGCAGCGGGGTACCCCAGGGATCGGTACTAGGACCAATTATATTTCTAATTTACATCAACGACATAGATGAGGGTCTCACCTGTACAATCTAAAAGTTTGCTGACGATACAAGAATTGCAAATAGCATGCTCTCAAAGGAACAAGTTGACAATATGCAACACAATCTAGATTGGTTGTCATGTTGGGCCCAAATTTGGCAAATGAGTTTCAATGCGGATAAACGGATAAACGTAAAGTACTACATATCGGAAAACACAATGAGAAAGCAAACTATTCGATGAATGGCACTCAGTCTAAGAGTGTAGACAGAGAAACAGATTTGGGAGTAACACTATCGAGTAACCTAAAACCGAGTCAACAATGTTCAGAAGTTGTTAAGAAAGCAAAACAAATAATTGGTTTTATAGGCAGGTCATTTGAGCATAAATCCAAAGAAGTTATCCTAACCCTTTACAATTCCTTAGTCCGCCCTCTTCTGGAATACTGCGTTCAATCCTGATGCCCTTATTACCAAAAAGATATAGACAAGCTAGAACGAGTTCAATGTAGAATTACCAAAATTATACCTAGCCTAAAGAACAAACCATACGAGGAGCGTCTTAGAGAATTAAATATATTTCCTTTAACTCAGCACAGATTAAGAGGCAAATTAATTCAAGTGTTCAAAATCATCAAAGTCATTGACAATATGAACAGTAGTAAGTACTTCACTATCGACCAATCTAATTACACACAGGGAAACGGTTGCAAAATTATTGGTAAATCTTTTAACTCGCACAAATCTAAGAATTTCTTCTTCAATCGAGTAGGCAACTTGTGGAATGGGCTTCCCCGAGACGTTATAGACTGCAGCACCATGGATTCTTTTAAACTTCGCTAGACAAATATCTTGCCTCAAACTCGCGACTGACTGCGTTTGTAAATGAATAATTATATTTTATTCCCCCTTCAGATTCATGAAGGATTATTGCGTATATATAATACTAACACGTGACTCTGTTTTTTCCCAGATATATGAAAGATCACGTAAAACTATGTTATGTTACTCGCGGGCTTCACTGTTCATTGTAAAGCGGTGAATGTTCAGGCTCTCAGCCTATGCCCGAGAGGGAGTAAGTTGGAATATAGAAGAAAAAAAAAAAATATATATATACACACACCCACACAGATGTAACTACCACAAACACCACAACGACCACCAAACGACCACAACCACCAAGCTACCACAACCACCACCAAACTACCACAATTACCATCAAGCTACCACCACCATTACCCAGCCACCACAACCACCAAACGATTGGAAGCTAAAGCGTCACATTATTCCTTTGCCCCTCAACTTTCTCTTCATAATTGCTGAGGGGCACAGGGCCCTGGGTGGGGCTTTGGTTTCCCGGGCGTTTACGCACCCTCTCAGCCCCCCGCCATGGAGTGGCTTCGGTCACCCAGGCTTTATTGTGGTCGGCAGGGAGGGTTCTGTGGGGTCGCTCGTTTATGGCCTTGGCCTTACTCAGGGCCTTGGGGCTGTTCGGCCAGGCAGCTTGGGGAACAACAACAACCACCAAACGACCACAACCACCAAGCTACCACAACCACAACCACCACCAAACTACCACAATTACCATCAAGCTACCACCACCATTACCCAGCCACCACAACCACCAAACTACCACAACCACCACACACCTCGCCAGCATCATCCCAACAAACTTCCATAACCATCCCAGACACACCTACAACCACAAGCACACACTCTCCCCACCAACTTAAATTGCTTCAACTATGACTTAAATTGCTTCAAACTCCGTGTGTCCAGGCATTTTGGCTCGAACCTCTCTTGATTTTGGCCTTGTCACTCTTTCAACTATGGGGGAGGCACTCGCTAGAGAGCTCTGCATGTTGTCTCCCTCACTCATATAGAAAAACAAAAAACAAAAAACCTACCAACCACAACCACCTACACAAAAAACAACTATGAGTACCACAACCACCACCACGATCATACACCATCACCACGACCATACACCACCACCACCACCAATACACCACCACCACCACCAATCCACCACAACCACAACCAACCACCACAACAACCACCACCAATACACCACAACCACAACAACCACCACCACGACCATACACCATCACCACGACCATACACCACCACCACCACCAATACACCACAACCACAACAACCACCACCACGATCATACACCATCACCACGACCATACACCACCACCACCACCAATACACCACAACCACAACAACCACCACCACGATCATACACCATCACCACGATCATACACCACCACCACCACCAATACACCACAACCACAACAACCACCACCACCACTACCACTTATCTGAACGCAAGCAAGACAAATTACCTTGTTGGCGACCATGTCGAGTAGTGTCACCAACACTGTCGAGTATAGCATACTCGCATTCGGCCATGGTCGTATAGGTTGTCTTCCTGACATTTCAGACCTGTCGGGTCATTTCGCCAACTGATCTTGAGACAAGTTGTGTTCATTTGCAGTGCATCGCCGACCAGTAAGGGCGGGGATGGGCTTCTTCAGAACTTTTTTTTGTGCGACACCATCACGGATACATCAGAATGTATTAGACTGGTCGAAGATCCGTCGCGGATACATGGACGACATTGCTCGACTGTCATACACATAACCGACAGTCGGGAATAATTTTGAAATTTAAAACAAAATATGAATGACTCTCACGACCCACCAGAACTCCAGCAACCAATCTGGGACATCAGACTACTTTCCAAGAATTATATAAGACATGATGACACAATTGCCTTATAGGAAATGTTGAGTCTTGTCGACGACCAAAATAGGGCATGTGGGAAAGCCCCTGTACTCTCTGTTTTACTCTCTCTATAGTTTGTCAATGTCTTGTTTATTGTATGGTGATCAAAACTGGATGGGAATACACTGTTAGGGGATTAAAATAAAAAAAATAAAAAAATGGCTAACTCAGACTAACCCCTTATCTAATGCCGCAAAACAGCCCCCCCCCCCCCCCCTAAAAAGAAGAATACCGCTGAAGACCCCCTCCCAAGTTTTGGCATTTTACCCCAGCCCTCTTCTTCTTCATATCCAAAACTTCCAGGGAGGAGGGTTTAAATTAAGATTTTTTTTTTTTTTTTTTTATAATGAAGGTGCAGAAAGTTAGCGGCAGAGTCATTAAGGAGGCTTTTGTTCCTTAGATTAGTGGTCGATTCGCCGCCACTCCCGTTCGTTCTTTATCAGTCTTTTCGCTCATACTTTATTTCCTTTGCCTGAAGTACAAACGCCGATATAAATAGCTAGAACACTTCTATATGGTAAACCTGAAACAGTGAACATTGATTGAGAGAAAATATTAACTTGGGAATGAGTCTTAGGGAATATTTCATAAATATTTCTTCCGCAAGTAAGAATTGTTCAAGAAATTGTGTACCACCTCTATCTGTGAGCGACTGTATAGTTGTACTTGCTTTCTATGTGTATGGAAGAGACAAAAGGCAGGTTGCCTGTAATGAGCGTCTCCCCCAAAGCGAAAAGAGTGAGAACCAAATTCAAGGGACGTTGGAGTCAAAATGCCTGGACACATGAAGTTTAAAGCAGTCTAAGTCATAGGATGAAGGAAAGATTGATTGAGCTCCAGAGACTGGGAAAATTTGCCAATTCTTGGGTTGGAGAGCTGGACAGAATAGGAGTGGGACCGTGTTGAAAGGCAGGTGCCTTGCATTCGCCGCAAGGGAGGGGGTATACACTGAGAGAGCTCCGAAGAACACAAATTGTTTTAATAGCGATAGAAGAGGGAAAGAGATGCAACATTGCGGCGTGTAGAAAGAGATTGTAGGGAACTAGTAAGAGGAGGCGAGTTGATGAGGCGACATGCTGTTGATTCTACTCGTTCGAGGAGTGCAGTATGGGTGGAACCTCCCCACACATGCAAACCATACTCTATACAGGGCCGCATTGTGCCCCAATACAGAGCAAGATGCTGTGCGGGGGTGAAGAACCACGGAGATGGTTGAGCACATCTAACTTTTGGGAGGCTGTTTTAGCAAGAGTGGCAATATGATCTTTCCACGAAAGGTCGGATGAAAAAGATACACCTAGAATATTAAGAGAAGATGAGGGGTTGAGTTGTGTATTGTTGAAGAATAGTTGATAGTGTTGTGGAAGATTGTGATGGAGAGATAGAGGGAGAAGATGTATGAAAGTACAATTAGTATGAATGAATCGGGAGTGTGGATTCATATAATTATCAGTTGACTAATCAGGTGAGTTATACCACTGCATAAGAAACTACACTCGTAATTCAATCGTGCACACTACAGTATATTTCCATGTATAAGATCACGGAGAGGAACAGAACTTATGTGGCCAACTGTACATCAATGGTGAACACTACCGGTACTAGTAACGCATCTATTTAAATCAGTATCGAATCCAAACGAGACAATAAAACACCTTAATATATCCCAGACGCTTGGTAGAACATGGGGAGATGGTGGATTTTTCTGGACCTACTTCTCCCTCATGTTTAGGCTCATTAGTTTTCAGATTTTAAGACGTTCGGCTTATTAGTTTAGCGACTTTAAGACTTTCGCCCCTTTTCTTTGTCAATATTAAGACCTTTTGTGCCATTTAGGTGTCGATTGTTTCCTGGCGAACGATATAGGAGGAACCGGCTTACCGAAAAAATGTACACATGAATCTGAAAGGGGGATCTTGAGGATGTTTATTCTAAGCCTGATAGACTTCCTGGGATGAAATTAACAATAATTAATATATAAATATATAAATGAACAGATAAACACAAATACATACAAATCTTCCCTTAAGGCTAGGATAGGTTATAGTTAGATAAAGTTAAGGCTAGGTTAGTATATGAATAGCTTTAGATCACACTAGGCCAAGGTTACGTCAGGATAAGTTAGGTTAAGTTAAAGTTAAAGACAAAGATTTAAGTTAGGTGCAAATTAACCCCTTTTGTACCGTTGTCATCCTATATAATTGTATTCTGGCTACTAGTAATCGACGTTCTTCAGTTTAGGAAGGACCTCTAGCAATAATAAGGCTTCAATTTATCTCAATCAACCCTTTTAAACCATACAGTACCGGTGACGTCCTTTTCATTAAACTCTGGCAATTGTTAGACAATTGTATTCAGCGTTAAGAAAGATGTCTACCAATTGAAAGGCTACAGACTAGCTCAATTAATTATTTAAGCTACCATATATCATTCCTCAGCTTCATAAAATCGTCTAAATGTAGCTAGAATAAAATAAATAAGACGTCGCCGGTACAGAATGGGTTAACTGCCAAGAATCCTTCCTAACCTGCATACAATCGTCTACCTATAGCTAGAATAAAATACAACACACATCGCTGGTACAAAATGGGTTAAATAACTACGGGAAAAAGAACCTGTAAGCGAAAATACCAACGTATAAGGTCTTCCCCCAACCCTCACCAACTTCCCAGCGATTACTTAATTTTTTTTTTTTTTTTTTTTTATACTTTTTGTTGTGGGTTAATTACGTCTTGGAGCGGCTGTATGGAGCTGGCCGGAAGGTGAGTTAAGGTGAATAAAGGGAGCCCACCTCGTATTTTTTCTCTCTCTCCCTCTCTCTCTGGCTTGTATTCATTCGGCCCCATTCAGCCTACTGTTTTAAGACGTTTATCCCCATCCAGGTGTCGATTTCTTCCTGGCGAGCGGTAGCGAGCCAGTATATTTTTATAATGTTTATGTCAGCAGCCTAAATTTGTACATTTTTCGATAGAAAAATATCTCCGGCGAAGCCGGAAGGCCGGTTCTTCCAAAATGACAGGCTCACTATCGTTCGCCAGGAAAATAATCTACATCTAAATAGCACGAGAGGTCTTAATATTGACAATTAAATTGGGTGAAGGGTCTAAATCTCGACAAACTAATGGGGCAAACGTCTTAAAAGTCTGAAAACTAGTCGGGCTAAACACGAGGGAGAAAGGGGGCCCGAAAAAAAGACCATCTCCCCTATAGGTGAATTATGAGCCAGTCCAACCCCTGTGTGCCCACCTTCACCTGCCGGGCACACAGATCTTGGCCAATTCCTGTGTGCCCAGCTTCACCTGCTGGTGTTACGACCGGCACTACGAAATAAACAAGGGCACTTAATAATGGACTAGATGATAGGCTATATCTGCAACAACGGTACGCTAATTCCAAACCCTCGAACTATTACGCCGGTGAACAAAACACTTAAACCCTCCAGAGTTAATCTCCTGGATAACGGGGTATCAATTAACTGGGTTTTAGTGCACTTCTACAAAGGCTTGCCGATGACGGCAAAGCTTACTCACAAAAGAAGTACTTTACGTTAATAAAATGCTCTTAAGTAATAACAATGCTTGAATAAACTATAATAAGATTTAATAAAGGAGTATATGCTTACGTTAACTTTAGTGTGAGTCTGTACTCAACACTAAACTCTTCAATGCTCTATGAAAACACTGGAAGTCTAGTCCTACAGCAATCAGGTATAGAATCTTCTGAAAACGTCTGATGCTCTAAGATGCTCGTTAATATAGAACAGACATAAATGCAGGGGCAGGACACCAAAGCGTATATCTTAAATATACCAATAAGTAGGATACAGATATACAACAAGGGAGTGCAACAACTCTGTGACAGCACTAATAATAACTACTCAGAAACAGTACTTCCTTAGCCAACGGAACAGCCAAACTGGGTTGTGCACTATGCATCAATCTTGGCTAAATAAGGCGTGAATAATTCATAAAGCATACACAATGAAAGTTAATATACACAATGCTGTCTTCCTCACTAATAAAGTCTAGCAGTGGCACAAAAGGTACTAGGAAACTAGGCAGAGCGCAAGCATGCTCGTAGCCTACTGTCTCCCCTTGAACAGATTTCCCTTATGTTACGTTAAGTGACTTGGAGGCTCTCTTGGTAAGTCCAGATCTCAAGTATCTGGTCTTACCCTGGCACTCCACAAAGGTCAACAAAATGAGGTAGCACGTATGCAGGTGAGAGTAGGCAAAAGCCCTTCACTTGTATACTGCTACACTCGCAAAGGAAAATATGCACAAGGGTTACAGGCTAGCTAGCTTCGTCGATGTTGTACAGGCTCTGACTTGCCACATACATAACTCAGACAACGACCAAAGATACCTTCCACTGTCTAGCATTAAATAATAAGAGAGAACAGCCCAATGATTAGAAGCACCCCCAACACTAGGCTACCATATGACTATGACTCTACTAATCCCTAACGCTAGTGCAAACATAAATGTGAGAGCTGGTGCTGGTAATACGACTGGCCGACTATGGAAGTCGTATGCAGAACCAGAAGGGATAAACAATTGAATAAACATGGAAGTATGAAAAAGAAGAAGTTCAGAGAGAGCGATAGTAGTATAGGGGGTTATATGGGGGACAGATTGCAAAGGACATGTAGGACCAAGCACGCTACGCCAAGCTCTGCCAGAGAAAGGCGGCAGGAGCCCCCAGCACCAACACTAGGACAGCGGCACCCAATCACAGACCACTACGTCATGAGATGCAGACGTCCTTAGGACGCGCCAAGCGCGCCAGCCAATCAAGGGCCTGGGAAAGCCCGCGCGAGCGTGGGAAAACTCCTCCGAGCGAGGGAGGCAGCACATACATACACACGCATATATTACCACCTCACTGCCTACTTCGCTCTCTCTCTTTAACTTCACACAATGCATCTTATATTCTATGGATGATATAAAATACTTCCAAGTGTCACAGAGAAGAATAAAGATCACCACTGAACTGTCTGTGACAGCATGAACTCCATGAAAGAAAGAACACCGCTCCACGACCACCGTAGCCCATTTCACTGCCCTGGCGAGCGCTAGCGAGTTACGAGCGCATTCTGGCAAGCTGGCCAGCGTAACACTGGGCACACAGATCTTGGCCAACTCCTGTGTGCCCACCTTCACCTGCCGGGCACACAGATCTTGGCCAACTCCTGTGTGCCCACCTTCACCTACCAGGCACACAGATGTTGGCCAACCCCTGTGTGCCCACCTTCACCTGCCGGGCACACAGATCTTGGCCAACCCCTGTGTGCCCACCTTCACCTGCTGGGCACACAGATCTTGGCCAACCCCTGTGTGCCCACCTTCACCTACTGGGCACACATATTTTGGCCAACCCGTGTGCCCACCTTCCACCTGCTGGGCACACAGATCTTGGCCAACCCCTGAGTGCCCACCTTCACATGCTGGGCACACAGATCTTGGCCAACCCCTGTGTGCCCACCTTCACCTGCCAGGCACACGGATCTTGGCTAACCCCTGAGTGCCCACCTTCACCTGCCGGGCACACAGATCTTGACCGACCCCTGTGTGCCCACCTTCACCTGTCGGGCACACAGATCTTGGCCGGCTCCTGTGTGCCTACCTTCACCTGCCAGGCACACAGATCTTGGCCGCCTCCTGTGTACCCACCTTCACCTGCCGGGCACATAGATCTTGGCTGCCTCCTGTGTGCCCACCTTCACTTGTCAGGCACACACATCTTGGCCAACTTCTGTGTGCCCACCTTCACCTGCCGGGCATGATCTTGGTCAACTCCTGTGTGCCCACCTTCACCTGCTGGGCACACAGATCTTGGCCAACTCCTGTGTACCCACCTTCACCTGCCGGGCACACAGATCTTGGCGCCTGAGTTTGAAGGCGGCTCTCAAATTATGTTGAGGGGTGAGGGTTTAAATCTCACTCTATTATTCGCTTACGTGAGCTCGTTTTCTCTCTCTATCTCTCTCTCTCTCTCTCTCTGCCATAATATTGATGGTAGATGTTAAAGTCAGAATATATACGAGCTGAATAATAATATAAGAATTGGAGAGGGGAATGAATAAGGTAATGGATCTCTCTCTCTCTCTCTCTTACCTAATTTGACTATGTTCTAAATCATGGAGTCTTGTCGCACCACGGGATATTCCCCTTTCAAGGTCATATTTGGCGCTACACCGAAATTGCCCCAGGAACACATTATCTCTCCGAGCAAAAGAGAGTCACCTTACCAAATTCAAGAAGATTATTGCCGAGAAAGAAAAGAGAAGAGGGAAGAAATTCGGAAACACATTACCAGTACGGTTCCCCGTAAGGGCTGCTCTACTGGTGATCGTATTTTTGATTGGAGCAGAGAAAATCTTGTTACATTAACACCTTCAGGCTCATATGACTCAGAGGTTGCCAGATTAGCAATAAGAAATAGTTCTCTCACTCTTATAATGACCTCTCCAAAAAAAAAAATCTGCCCACAGCTAACTCAAAGACAACTGCAGAGGTTGAAGTAACTAAACTAAAGGTTTCTAAATACCCCTGATGGTAACAAAGGCTTCAAAGTATCCCAAATAGGCTCAAAATCGCGTCATATGTCGGAGAGGGTTAAATGCCTCCTAGACTCAATTTCTCCCTCTATCTCTCCATCGCAATCTTACGCAAGACTATCAATTATTCTTCAACAATAAACAAATCAACCCTTCATCTTCTCTCAACATTCTAGGTGTATCTTTTTCATCCGACCTATCTTAGAAAGATCACATTACCACTCTTGCTAAAATAGCTTCCCAAAAGTTAAGTGTGCTCAATCGTCTCCATGGATTCTTCACCCCCATACAGCTTCTTGATCTGTATCGGGGCAGAATACGCCCCTGTATTGAGTGTTGTTTGCATGTGTGGGGAGGCTCCACCCATACCGCACTTCTGGAAAGAGTAGAGTCCAAAGAATTTCGTCTAACCAACTCGCTTCCTCTTACTAGTTCCCTATAATATCGTTCTACACGCCGCAATGTTGCATCTCTTTCACTCTACTATCGCTATTATAGCAATCATGGTTCTTCAGAGGTCTCTCAGTGCATACCCCCTCCCATTAGGCAAGTGCGAGGCACCCGCCTTTCAACACAGTCCTACTCATATTCTGTCTAGATCTCCAAACCAAGAATTGGCATATTCTGTCAGTCTTCCTTCTAATCAACATGTGAACTCTGGAACTTTCCCCCTCAATAAATGTTTCCTTCATCCTGTGACTTAAACTGCTCTAAACTTCGTGTGTCCAGGCATTTTGACCACAACGTCCCTTGAATTTGGCTCTGTCACTCTTTTGGGTTTGTGTGAGACGCTCTTTACAGGCAAACTGCCCTTTTGTCTCCTTCATGCACATAGGAAAAGAAAACACACAACCTCCTATAATTTTTCACAAAAACCCATATTTCCGAGAATATGTTTTTGATGAAGACACATTACCCTATACGTGCCGGTAAGATAGAAGACAAGCATGAGGGACCTTTCAACATTACGAGATTAACATTAGAACATAAGAAGATGGGAGTCTGCAGAAAGCCGAATGGCCCACCCAAGACAGATCCCTCTCACACCCAACCCCAATTACAAGGCCTAATTATAGGCCCATATGATGGACCACATCAAGTCTGGTATCAGAATGAATGGGGTATACCGCGCATGCCACTCATATCCAACATATCACGAGATATGAAGGGCCGATACTAGGTGATGATGATAATGTCAGGTCTGAGGTAATCATTGGAGATGAGGAAGAAGTCCAGAGTAATAGTAACCTGGAGGAGCCAGGCTTTAGAGATCCTAAATACGCCTCGTTAAGGGGTGTTACCTACTTTGTTTATTTTTCTCTCATGTTCTCTCTTTCTCTGGCTTGTATCCATTTGGCCCCATTCACCCAACTGTTCTAAGACGTTTACCCCCATCCAGGTGACAATATTTTTCTGGCGACCGATAGCGAGCCAGCATTGTATGGAGAAATCCGGCTTTGCGGGAGACATTTATCTATCGAAAATTGTACAAATTTAGCTTGCTGTCAAAACAAAAATATATATATGCGGGCTCGCTACCGCTCGCCAGGAAAATATTGACACCTGCATGGGGGTAAACGTGTTAAAACAGTAGGCTGAATGGGGCCGATTCGATACAAGCCAAAAAGAGAGGGAGAGAGAGAGAAATAAAGTGAGGTGGGCCCCCTTAACCCTTCTTTGGCGGCGCCCGGCTATAGCTGGGCAAGAGAACCGGGCGGGGCCCGGCTATAGTCGCATGCAATTTTGAGCACGTAATGTGCTCCGAGAGAGAGCGGAGCGGTGGGAGGAGCGTAGGTTACCTCATGACCACTCGCCACGGTGGCCGTGGAGCTACGGAGATATACTCCGCCCTACTCCACCCTCCCTCACTCGTTTCACATGTAATAATGTAAGGAAATTACCGTATTTTACCGATTTTGCCCTTCGGTTGCACGATCGTTGCAAGACAACCAGTGATCGTAGAAGGATGGTTCTGGTGTCATTGGAAAGCTCATTTAACGCCCTTTCAGAGATACATACTTGTATTAAGCTCTGGCTCTTGTTTATGCATGAAAACGAGCACGGAAACAAGCTCGTTTACGGTAAAACCCCCCGCTGGGCGGCACAGTCAAATATACTCCCCCACCCACTCTTTGAGTGTTAAGCGACTAAGAAGAACCCTGTTGGTCCACTAACGTCACTTATCTTCCATTTATTTTATGTTATTATATTTTATTTCTATGTGTGTTTTGCTTGAAAAGATCTAATGGGCGGCGTATTTATTTTATAATCTAGTGGACAACTAAAAATACATTGCTGTAAAATGGCAAAACCAACCAAAATCCTCAATATTAAGTAAACAAAATATCAAAATACCACTTTTTGCCTACATTCGAAAGTCGTAAATATTCAAATAGCTATAAGTTCACTAACCTACAAACCTCTCTTCTAACTGATGCATCCCTTCATTAAGACCTACGCGTGTATTTACCTAACAGGTATTTTATGTCATTATATACATACAATGTTAAGAGGGTAGTGCTTGCTTTTTGGTCTATGTATTGAATTATTTCTTTATTTTTTAGTTCCTTTCCTCGCTAGAGAATCAAGCTAAAAAAAAATCGTATATTGTTCGGTAGACAAATTTCCAGGCCGAAGGCTGGTTCCTTCTAAGAGTACAGGCACGCTCTCGCTCGCCAGGACAAAGTCGACACCTAAAAGACACGAAAGGTCTTAATATTGACAAAGACATTGGGTAAAGGTCTTAAAATCGCCAAACTAATGGGCCGAAAGTCTTGAAATATCACATTAAACTACCACCTATCTAATTCCCAAACTACAATTGTATTTACCCAACATGTATTTTATGTCCTTCTATATACACATTCAAGTTTAGTTCGTCCATGTAATAACACCTTTGACTGCCAACCATATAATTTTCAACTACATATGTATTTATCCAACAGGTATTTTTGTAAGTACATACACAGTAATGGGGGAAGGGTTTATTCTTATTTGGTAGATTTTGTGTTCATTATATTTGTAAGTATAGTATAAGTTAAGTATAGAGCTACATGTTGGCTGTCACACAGCTGGTAGTTCTCCAGCCTAAAGAATATACAGTAGAATTATTTGAAAGGTCGATAACCTAACTTACCATACATCTTTCGATAGAAAATGTCCCCGCCGAAGGCCGATTTGTCTTCAAAATTTCCGGCTCGCTATTGCTCGCCAGGAAAGAAGATCGACACCTAAATGGCATGACAAGTCTTCATATTGATATAGAAATTGGACGAAAGGTATTCAATTCGACAAACTAATGGGGTGAACGCCTTAAAATCTGAAAAATAATGGGGATAAACATGATGGCGAATGGGGTTAAGAAAAAATCCCTCAAGTGGAAATCTCCCCTTAAGTGTAAGATAATATCCAGCCTGTTGATCCATATGCATTTAATATTATTTATCTATTGTCTGTGTTCAAGAGAGTGCAATGTGTCTTAACTCTTACAGTACCGCCTACGTCTTTTTGTTGTTATTTCAGCTGCATTTAGACGGTTTTATGAAGCTTTGGAAGGATATATGGTAGATAAAAGGATATATTAAAACATATTTAACTTATTCCCAGTCACCTAATATAGCCATTGGTCTTACGCTCTATAGCTAAGTACCTAATGTGCCCCATCTTGTACCTAGCTATTAAGAGATACCACTTGTGAACCATATCGTGTGTATTTATTGTCTTTGGGTGTGATTTGAGTGATCTAGTAATGCTTATATCAATGCTAGCTATGTTCCTGTCGGGCAGGAGTATGTTCTAAGTTACCCAAATAAGGAACTTATGAGAACCAAGTATCAAGCGAGTTGGATTACAACCACGCATAACACTCATCATATTCTGGTTACCATTACAACCACGCATAACACTCATCATATTCTGGTTACCATTACAACCACGCATAACACTCATCATATTCTGGTTACCATTACAACCACGCATAACACTCATCATATTCTGGTTACCATTACAAGATTTTCTTTAGTTTATAATCTATCTCTATTCCTCAATGGGGTAAATACAATCACAATGAACCCTCTTAGTAACATAGGTCCTTCTTAAACTGCATACAGTGGTGTGGAGCGGCTAAACGTAAATTGTCTCAGCACAGAAGCTATGTCTGTCCTGTGGTTTAGGAAGTCTATTAAACTACCACTATAAGAGAGTACATGATCACTAGCTCTTCACTGGAATACATACCAAGTTCCCTAAGTCTCTGCTTCATGCTATTAATAATATTCTCCCCCATTAAAAGTGTGTGTGTGTGTGTGTGTGTGTGTGTGTGTGTGTGTGTGTGTGTGTGTGTGTGTGTGTGTTTGCGGGGGGTGGGGGGAGAGAGAGAGTGCAAAGGAGTACAAAGGAAATCAAGCAATAACAGTTCTAGTGATCCCTCTAGTCTGCTTGTCCTCTAAAACACTGAGGATCAAGTGTCCAAACAGTGGTTTAGTGGGGGTAAGGAAACTACTGCCCTGGAACTAATGTCCGTGGCAGGATTAGGAAGTTAGTAGGGGACAGATGGGTTAGTAACTGAGGGGGGAATAAGATAAAGTTATTTATTTACAAACGCAGTCAGTCGAGGGTTTGATGCAAGATATTTGACTAGGCGAAGTTTAAAAAAATCAAAGGTGCTGCAGTCTATAACGTCTCGGTAAAAGCCCATTCCATAAGTTAACAACTCGATTGGAGAAGAAATTCTTAGATTTGTGTGAGTTAAAAAATTTACCAATAATTTTGCAACGGTTTCCCGGCGTGTAATTAGATTGGTTGATAGTGAAGTACTTACTACAGTTAATATTGTCGATGCCTTTGATTATTTTGAACACTTGAATTAAGTCGCCTCTTAATCTGCACTGTGTTAAAGGAAATAGATTAAATTCTCTAAGACGTTCCTCGTATGGTTTGTTCTTTAGGCTAGGTATCATTTTGGTAACTCTACGGTGAACTCGTTCTAGCTTGTCTATATCTTTTGGTAATAAGGGCGCCAGGATTGAACGCAGTATTCCAGAAGAGGGCGGACTAAGGAATTGTAAAGGGTTAGAATAACTTCTTTGGATTTATGCTCATATGACCTGCCTATAAAGCCAATTATTTTGTTTGCTTTCTTAACAACTTCTGAACATTGTTGACTCGGTTTTAGGTTACTCGACAACTTATCAAGATTGTGTTGCATATCGTCAACTTGTTCTTTTGAGAGTACGCTATTTGCAATTTTTATATCGTCAGCAAATTTTGAGAGAGAGAGAGAGAGAGAGAGAGAGAGAGAGAGAGAGAGAGAGAGAGAGAGAGAGAGAGAGAGAGAGAGGGGGGGGGGGGGGGATTTCTGGACCCCTAACTCACATATTTAGCCCCATTGGTTTTAATTTTATTAATTGAGTTTAGAAGTGAAGTTGGTTGGTGAAAAAATATAATTAGAAGACATTTGCCTCATTAGTTTGACGATTTGTTATCTTTCGTGCCATATTGTTGTAATTTGTTGTTCTGGCGCGCATAGCGAACCTACAATTTAGAAGGAAAAGGCCTTTGGCCGTGGTATCATTTTACCAAACAATACACGCATACTGTATATCTTGAAAGGTGTAGTTGTTATTAAAGGTTGATGGAGGTCCTAGTCAACCATAAGAACTAATGGCTTACTTTGGTGTTACTCAGTTACTTGTTCGTCAAGGGGAATCCACGCAATGCGAGCTAAGCTCATTATTATCGCGCCTCCTTAACTGGGAATGTATTGCGTGAAATGCATGTTAAGTGTTCTATGTACTGTTGGAATGGCTGTGGATGTGTGTGTAGTCTGTATTTAGCCAATTGGCGACATCGGAAACGAAGGCTTAGGGTGGATCTGTATGGTACCATTCTCACTATAGACGGTACCGTCTCGCCCGAAGGCATAGGTAGCCATCAGCTTAGGTGAACCATATGATACCCATCTCGCCTTGTACCATTTTTGCCAACCCCAGATGGGACGTCACAACGTCGTCCACTTATTCCAGGTACCTATTTACAGCTAGGTGAACTGAGGCTAACACATGAAAGGAGACAAGCCCAATTTGTCTCCGCCCGGCCGGGGATTGAACCCCCGACCCCTCGTGTGTGAGACGAGAGCGCTACCTACTAGGCTACGGGCTGTGTGTATGTGTGTGTGTGTGTGTGTGTGTCTGTGTGTGTGTGTGTGTGTGCGATCGTGTATGTGCCTGTGTGTGTGTGTGTTTTCTACCATACCAAACGCCTATAATATAATTTCATCAGAGTAATTTTGCACATGGCTTCCATATCCAATTCAATTTCCTTCAACTCTCTCAAGGGGAAATTTCCACTTGAGGGATTGATTTTTGAACCCCTTCCTCCCTCATGTTTTGTCCCATTAAATTTGATATTCTAAGATGTTCGCCCCATTAGTTTGGCCATTTTAAGAACTTTCACCCCATTTCTGTCAATATTAAGACCATTCGTGCTATTTAGGTGTCGATTTTTTCCTGGTGAGCGATAGCAAACCTGTAATTTAAGAGTAACCGACCTTCGGTCGGAACATTTTTCTACCGAAATATGTACAAATTTATCTTGAAAGGGGTCTAGGGGGTGTAATATTAAAGTTGATGGAGGTCTAGGGAACAAACTAAAAAGCTCCTCTTAACTCTGGTGTAAAGATAATATCCGTCCTGCCGCTCCGTGACGGAAATTAAATTAGGGCATAATTAAACTAAACTAAGTCTTTGAGAGAATATATAAAACTAAAATACCATCTATGAGCAACTGGTGACGTGTGGTACAGTGGTTAGCATGCTCAGCTCACCAATAACAAGTCCCAGGTTCGATTCCCGGGTAAAATACCATCTATGAGCAACTGGTGACGTGTGGTACAGTGGTTAGCATGCTCAGCTCACCAATAACAAGTCCCAGGTTCGATTCCCGGGTAAAATACCATCTATGAGCAACTGGTGACGTGTGGTACAGTGGTTAGCATGCTCAGCTCACCAATAACAAGTCCCAGGTTCGATTCCCGGGTAAAATACCATCTATGAGCAACTGGTGACGTGTGGTACAGTGGTTAGCATGCTCAGCTCACCAATAACAAGTCCCAGGTTCGATTCCCGGGTAAAATACCATCTATGAGCAACTGGTGACGTGTGGTACAGTGCTTAGCATGCTCAGCTCACCAATAACAAGTCCCAGGTTCGATTCCCGGGTAAAATACCATCTATGAGCAACTGGTGACGTGTGGTACAGTGGTTAGCATGCTCAGCTCACCAATAACAAGTCCCAGGTTCGATTACCGGGTAAAATACCATATATGAGCAACTGGTGACGTGTGGTACAGTGCTTAGCATGCTCAGCTCACCAATAACAAGTCCCAGGTTCGATTCCCGGGTAAAATACCATCTATGAGCAACTGGTGACGTGTGGTACAGTGGTTAGCATGCTCAGCTCACCAATAACAAGTCCCAGGTTCGATTCCCGGGTAAAATACCATCTATGAGCAACTGGTGACGTGTGGTACAGTGCTTAGCATGCTCAGCTCACCAATAACAAGTCCCAGGTTCGATTCCCGGGTAAAATACCATCTATGAGCAACTGGTGACGTGTGGTACAGTGGTTAGCATGCTCAGCTCACCAATAACAAGTCCCAGGTTCGATTCCCGGGTAAAATACCATCTATGAAAAACTGGCGACTTGTGGTGTAGTGGTTAGCACGCTCGGCTGACAACCAAGAGTTCCCGGGTTCGATTCCCGGGCAGAACGGGGTGGATGGGCAGTCTCCTAACACCCGATGCCTCTGTTCACCTAAGCATCAAATTAGGTAGCTAGTTTTAGTGGACAGTTGTGACGTCCCCTCTAGGGAAGTAAACTGTGGTAACCCACTAAAATACAGTAGCCCCTGTCAATAACACAGAGATGAGCGCCGCGGTTACACACTGTTCTATTTTTAAGGGGGGTCACCTGTTTTTATTATATTTTCTCCTGTTCTCTCTTTCTCTGACTTGTATCTATTTGGCTCCATTCAGCCAACTGTTTTTAGACGTTTATCCCCATCCAGGTGTCGATTTTTTCATGGCGAGCGATAGTGAGCCAGCATTGTATGGAAAAATCCGGCTTCGCCGGAGACATTTTTCTATCAAAAAATGTACAAATTTAGCTTGCTGTAAACCAAAAATATTGACACCTGGATGGGGGTAAACGTCTTAAAACAAAGAGAGAGAAAAAAATTAACGATTGAAGTGACCTCGAAACGGCACCATACTATTTTTGCCGACTTTACAATTACAATTTACAATTTTTACAATCACATCCGAACTGCGTCTGATGCGGAAATTCGCCCCAAATGTTTTTGAGCGCCAACCAGTTAAGGCAAACCAGTACACCATGGGGATTTACTTAGCCTATATTTACAGCCCCTAACTAAGCCTCTCAGATATCCCTTTACAGCTGCCACCAGTGAAGTGACCTCGAAACGGCACCATACTATTTTTTCAGTTTACAATTTGTACAATCACATCCGAACTGCATCTGATGCGGAAATTCGACCCAAATGTTTTTGGGCGCGGCCCGGCCGAGATTTGATCTCGGGCCCGCCACTTGGGCCACTACACCAAGAGAAGTACTCCACTTGGCATGATAGCTCAAGCAGATTTACGCATATAATTCAGTTACAGACACTTTGCCACAATCCAGGCATTACACGAGGTGGGCTCCCTTAAGATAATCAATGCCCTCACAATGTTATATAAGAATAGGGTTGTGTAATATACCTTGTGGGTCAGTCTACACATGGGTGGCAGCTCTCAAGTAATTTCCCTAATGTTCTGTAAACCCCGGGACAGCCAAAGCTCCTGTGCGGGGATTATCTCTGTCTGGCAGCCCACACCACTTTATGAAGGCTATACTTATACTAATATGTCTGGCTTTCACAGATTAACTGGATTAGCTTGATGGATATGAATGTAATAGAATAGCACAAACATACAGTATATACAGTATATATATTATTTTCTATGTGCATGAAGGAGACAGAAGATAAACCTATCTGTAACAAGTGTCCCTCTAAGGTTGAAAGAGTAACACAGAACCTAAATCAAGATACATTACAGGTAATTTAAGTGTGTTGAAACAAGTGTGGTGTGCTTGTTTAGTGTAGTGGAATAAATAGGAGGAGGAGGTGTTTGTGAGAGTTAGCTGGATTACTCTTTGTGTAGGTGAGGATATGCAAGTAATTAAGTAGTACACAGATTATTTTACTTCACCCCTTGAGGATTATGACGCGTTTTGGCAGTTTATTCTGCCAGTCATTAGACGATTGTATTTAGTTTAGGAAAGGTATATGGACGTCAATGGTTTAATTCAGGCAATCTATACCCTTTTAATGCCCACACATCCTTCCTAAGCTATACATAATCGTCTAAGGATATCCAGAACAAACTGTCAAAACGGCTCAAGGGCTTAACCCATTACCGTCCTTTTAACGTTATTCTGGCGGTACCATGTCATCTCAACCAGTAGACCATTTCAACCAGTAGCTCTCAACCAGTGCCAAATTAACCCAGACCAACCTAACCAGTGCCAAAATATAGTAGCCTACTAACCTAACCTAACCTAACCGTATTGGTTGATTTGGTACTGGTTGAAATGGTCTACTGGTTGAGTTGACCGGTCACCTAATCTGGCCACTATTAAACGATTGTATTCAGTTTCAAAAGGGCCTCCAGCAATTTAACAGGTTTCGAACGATCTCACTTAGCCTTTTTTTTAGTACCACAGGTCTTTCTTGAACTGCACAAAATCGTCTAAAAATAACTAGAACAAAATTATAAAGACGTCGCCGGGACAGAAGGGGTTAACAGGCTTCCAACTATCTCACTTAACCCTTTTTACTGCCACAGATCCTTTTTAAACAGCACAAACTCGTCTAAATATAGCTAGAATAATGTTAAAATGACGTCGCCGATACAGAAGGGGTTAACAGGCTTCGAACTATCTCACTTAACCAATTGTACTACCATAGATCCTTCTTAAACTGCACAAAATAGTCTAAATATAGCTAGAGTAATATATAGAAGACGTCGCCGGTACAGAAGGGGTTAATTATTTGCCTTTGTTCTCGCCAGACCAACTTATTTAGCCAGGAGGGCATAGGGTTTTTTGTTAGGTTTTTTATTTTATTTTTTCTCTCTCTCTCTTAATTTTTACCTCCCTGTTTCACATTATTAGTTTCGAGATTTTAAGACGTTTCAATTCATTTGTTTAACGATATAAGATGCTTCACCCCATTCAGGTGTCGATCTTTACGGGCCAAGCGATAACGAGCCTGTAACTTAGAATTATTTGACCTTCACCCAGGATTCAAAGATTCAAACTATTGTAAATTATTAGTAATCACGACTGTAAAATAAATTATTGCCTCACTTTTCACATATTTGCTTTACTTACTTACTCTACTTACTTACTCTACTTACTTACTCTACTCACTCACTCACTCACTTACTTTACTCTATGCAGTCACACACTTACTCTACTCACTTACTGTACTCTACTCACTCACTCACTCTACTCACTCACTTACTCTACTCACTCACTTACTCTACTCACTCACTTACTCTACTCACTCACTCACTCACTCACTTACTCTACTCACTCACTTACTCTACTTACTTACTCACTCTACTCACTCACGTACTCTACTCACTTACTTACTCTACTCACTTACTGTACTCTACTCACTCACTCACTCTACTCTCTTACTTACTTACTCACTCACTTACTCACTCACTTACTCACTCACTTACTTACTTACTCACTCTACTCACTCACGTACTCTACTCACTTACTTACTCTACTCACTTACTGTACTCTACTCACTCACTCACTCTACTCTCTCACTTACTTACTTACTCACTCACTTACTCACTCACTTACTCACTCACTTACTTACTTACTTACTCACTCACGTACTCTACTCACTTACTTACTCTGCTCACTTACTTACTAATTCTACTCACTCACTCACTTGCAAAATTATTGGTAAATCTTTTAACTCACACGAATCTAAGAATTTCTTCTTCAATCGAGTTGTCAACTTGTGGAATGGGCTTCCCCGAAACGTTATAGACTGCATCACCGTTGATGCATTTAAACTCCGCCTAGACAAATATCTCGCTTCAAACCCGCGACTGACTGCGTTTGTAAATGAATAACTTTATTTTATCCCCCCCTCAGTTACTAAGCCCTCTGTCCCCTACTAACTTCCTAATCCTGCCACGGACATTAGTTCCAGGGCAGTAATTCCCTTTCCAATGTTCCCTTACCCACTCTGAACCACTGTTTGGACACTTGATCCTCAGTGTTTTGGAGGACAAGCAACCTAGAAGGGTCACTAGATCTGTTGTTGCTTGATTTCCTTTGTACTCCTTTGTACTTTGTACTTAAAAGAAAACAGAGGCAACCAAGGACCACCAGCAATAAGGACTGAAGACAGCGAGGACCGAGGACAGCCATGAACATAAATGTAGATCCGACAAGAACCAAGAATATGATTAAAGAGCGTTCCGTGAGTTCTAAAATAACAAATTTAAAGGTTTTCTATGCAAACGCTCGTAGCATACGCAATACATTTTCAGATTTAGAGGAGCTAGTGTTTACAGAAAATGATGATGTGATTGGCATAACAGAATCTTGGCTCAATACAGAAGATAGAGACTTTTTAGCAGAGTATTCACTTCCCGGTTATGTAATGTTTGAGAAAATCCGAATAAATCGAAATGGAGGTGGCGTTTTAATTGATATCAAAGAAAGTCTTAACCCTACCCTCTTGTCAAAACCTCAAATTGTGAACGTCGACGCATCTTTTGTGCTAATAAAGAATAATAAAGGTATAAAATAATACTTGCATTAATATACAGACCTCCAGCTCAATCAGTGCAAACTGACCGAGAAATTTACGAACAAATTGCAGATGTAAGTAACTCACAAGATACCGTAATTTTTGGCGACTTTAATTTACCTGTGACCAAGTGGGGCGATACTCTTACTTCACACTCCGGACATGACTTGTATACGAACTTGCAAGAGAGTTCGCTTTATCAATTTGTTCGAACGCCGACCCGTGGTAATAACGTTCTTGACATTGTACTTGCAACAAAAGAAGAATTAATAGAGAATTTGAATGTTGGTGATGAATTCGGTAACAGCGACCATCGTACGATAACTTTCACTTTAAAGTTTACTAGTAACGAACCAAATAGTAGCATCGAAAAAGTCCCTAATTTCAAGAAAGCAAACTTCCATAAACTTAGAGCTATGTTTAAAGAAACTGACTGGAGCTTTTTAATTCACAATAACGACATAAATACATGTTGGAAGTTATTCGAAGCCACTTACCTAAAAGCAGTGCAAGACTGCATACCATCGAAAATACGGCGTCCAGGCCATAATAATAAGCCCAAATGGTGGAATAAAGATATTTCAAACTGCCTGCTTGCTAAAAAATTTGCTAATGATAGATTAAAATCCTCACAAAATGACGAAGAACGGCTGAAATTTGTAGAGCTACGACGCAAAGCCAAAAAGTTAATTAAGCAAAGTAAAAAGACCCTAGAGTTACATATTGCGAATCAAAGTAAAACAACCCCGAAAGAATTCTATAGTTATATCAGAAAGAAAAAAGTAGTTACTTCAACTGTTGGACCGTTAGTCGATGAAAATGGAGAATACCCCAAAGACGAAGTACAAATGAGTAATGCCCTCAATACCTTCTTTGCGTCAGTATTTACAACAGAAGACCTCAGTGATATCCGTACACCATCGCCGATTCAGATTGATAATTCAGATGTTCTAAGCAATATCACCGTTACAGAGAGAGAAGTATTGAATTGTTTAGATAAACTCAAGGTAAATAAAACGCCTGGACCTGATACAATCTCGCCTAGAGTTCTAAAGGAAGCTAAGGATGAGCTCTCCAAACCACTGACATTACTATTCAATAAATCCTTGCAGTCTGGAACTATGCCCGATCAGTGGAAGCTAGCCAACGTAACACCGATATTAAAAAATGGCAGCAAATACCTACCCAGTAACTATCGTCCAATTACCTTAACCTCAGTTGTATGTAAAATGCTAGAAACGGTCATACGAGACAGACTCGTAAATCACTTAGAGGAAAATAACATACTTAAAGATACTCAACACGGCTTTCGTAAAAAACGTTCCTGTTTAACAAACCTCTTAGACTTCTTCCACGATATCCTCAACCTCTACGATGAGAGTAAAGCTGTAGATATTATATACCTTGATTTTCAAAAGGCCTTTGACAAAGTTCCCCACAAACGTTTACTGCTAAAACTAAAAGCGCATGGAATACAAGACGGTGTGTTGAAATGGATAGAAAATTGGCTCAGCGACAGAAAGCAAAGAGTAGTCATAAAGGGTAAGGCATCTAAATGGACCAATGTAAGTAGCGGGGTACCCCAGGCATCGGTACTAGGACCAATTCTCTTTCTAATTTACATCAATGACATAGATGAGGATCTCACCTGTACAATCTCAAAATTTGCTGACGATACAAAAATTGCAAATAGCATACTCTCAAAAGAACAAGTTGACGATATGCAACACAATCTAGATAAATTGTCATGTTGGGCCCAAATTTGGCAAATGAGTTTCAATGCGGATAAATGTAAAGTATTACATATCTGATACCTAAATGAGAAAGCAAACTATTCGATGAATGGCACTCAGCTTAAGAATGTAAACAGAGAAACCGATCTGGGAGTAACAATATCGAGTAACCTAAAACCGAGTCAACAATGTTCAGAAGTTGTTAAGAAGGCAAACAAAATAATTGGCTTTATAGGCAGGTCATTTGAGCATAAATCCAAAGAAGTTATCCTAACCCTTTACAATTCCTTAGTCCGCCCTCTTCTGGAATACTGCGTTCAATCCTGGTGCCCTTATTACCAAAAAGATATAAACAAGCTAGAACGAGTTCAACGTAGAGTTACCAAAATGATACCTAGCCTAAAGAACAAACCATACGAAGAGCGCCTTAGAGAATTAAATCTATTTCCTTTAACCCAGCGCAGATTAAGAGGTGACTTAATTCAAGTGTTCAAAATCATCAAAGGCATCGACAATATGAACTGTAGTAAGTACTTCACTATCGACCAATCTAATTACACGAGGGGAAACGGTGGCAAAATTATTGGTAAATCTTTTAACTCACACGAATCTAAGAATTTCTATCGAGTTGTCAACTTGTGGAATGGGCTTCCCCGAAACGTTATAGACTGCATCACCGTTGATTCATTTAAACTCCGCCTAGACAAATATCTCGCATCAAACCCGCGACTGACTGCGTTTGTAAATGAATAACTTTATTTTATCCCCCCCTCAGTTACTAACCCATCTGTCCCCTACTAACTTCCTAATCCTGCCACGGACATTAGTTCCAGGGCAGTAATTCCCTTTCCAATGTTTCCTTACCCACTCTAAACCACTGTTTGGACACTTGATCCTCAGTGTTTTGGAGGACAAGCAACCTAGAAGGGTCACTATATCTGTTGTTGCTTGATTTCCTTTGTACTCCCTTTGTACTTTTTACTTACGGTTTCAAAATTATCGATATTTTTTTCCTGGTAAATCTTTTAACTCACACGAATCTAAGAATTTCTTCTTCAATCGAGTTGTGTAATGGGGTTCCCCGAGACGTTATAGACTGCAGCACCGTTGATTCTTTTAAACTTCGCCTAGACAAATATCTTGCATCAAACCCGCGACTGACTGCGTTTGTGAATGAATAACTTTATTTTATTCCCCCCTCAGATTCACCAAGGATTATTGCGTATATATACTGTATATTATTACTAAGACGTTACTCTCTTTTTCCCAGATATACGAAAGATCACTTATAACTGTGTTATGTTAGTAACCCATCTGTCCCCTACTAATCCTGCCACGGACATTAGTTCCAGGGCAGTAGTTCCCTTTCCAATTTTCCCTTACCCACTCTAAGCCACTGTTTGGACATTTGATCCTCAGTGTTTTGAAGGACAAGCAGCCTAGAGGGGTCACAAAATCTGTTGTTGCTTGATTTTTTGTGTGTACTCCTTTGTTCTTTGTACTTATTCTACTCACTCACGCACTCATCCACTCACTTACTTACTTACTGTGTGGAGAGTACAAGGTTGCTGCGTCACACACTTACCTAGAAAAGAGAACAGGGGGTGTTAATATTGAGAGGGTTAATGTTCTGGCTACCTTAAGATTACCTCATTCGTCAGGCAATCAATATTTGTTTTGGGAGAGAGAGAGAGAGAGAGAGATTCAGTAAGGTCATACATAACCTTGTGATTGCTAGAAGCCTTTCGTAAGCTAAATATAATTGTATGTAGTAAGTGAAAAATATAGTTAGGCCTAACATTTAATGACGCCATGTGATTGAAAGGGATTCTTAAAAAAAAAAAAAAATCTTATATAGAATTCCAGCATATTACCGGTATATGTTATATATTTATACATATTTATATTATATTTTATATACTTATACATATTTATATTATATTTTATATACTTATACATATTTATATTATATTTTATATACTTATACATATTTATATTTATTTGTTTCAGTCATTTCCACTTCCACACTAAATACATTAAGGGGGTATACTACTAAATACGTTAAGGGGGTATACTACTAAATACATTAAGGGGGTATACTACTAAATACGTTAAGGGGGTATACTACTAAATACATTAAGGGGGTATACTACTAAATACATTAAGGGGGTATACTACTAAATACGTTAAGGGGGTATACTACTAAATACATTAAGGGGTATACTACTAAATACATTAAAGGGTGTATATTACTAAATACGTTAAGGGGGTATACTACTAAATACATTAAGGGGGTATACTACTAAATACATTAAGGGGGTATACTACTAAATACGTTAAGGGGGTATACTACTAAATACATTAAGGGGGTATACTACTAAATACATTAAGGGGGTATACTACTAAATACGTTAAGGGGGTATACTACTAAATACATTAAGGGGGTATACTACTAAATACATTAAGGGGGTATACTACTAAATACGTTAAGGGGGTATACTACTAAATACATTAAGGGGGTATACTACTAAATACATTAAGGGGGTATACTACTAATATATTAAGGGGCTATACTACTAATTACGTTAAGGGGGTATACTACTAAATACATTAAGGGGGTATACTACTAAATACATTAAGGGGGTATACTACTAAATACGTTAAGGGGGTATACTACTAAATACATTAAGGGGGTATACTACTAAATACGTTAAGGGGGTATACTACTAAATACGTTAAGGGGGTATACTACTAAATACATTAAGGGGGTATACTACTAAATACGTTAAGGGGGTATACTACTAAATACGTTAAGGGGGTATACTACTAAATACGTTAAGTGGTTTTACTACTAAATACGGTAAGGGGGTATACTACTAAATACATTAAGGGGGTATACTACTAAATACGTTAAGGGGGTATACTACTAAATACATTAAGGGGGTATACTACTAAATACGTTAAGGGGGTATACTACTAAATACATTAAGGGGGTATACTACTAAATACGTTAAGGGGGTATACTACTAAATACGTTAAGTGGGTATACTACTAAATACGTTAAGTGGGTATACTACTCGCTTTTTATGGACCTGCTTCTCCCTCGTGTTTAGCATATTAGTTTCAAGATTTTAAGAAGTTCCTTCCATTAGTTTGGCGATTTTAATACTTTCGCCCCATTTCTTTGTCAATTTCAAGACCTTTCGTGCCATTTAGGTGTCGATTTTTTCCTGGCGAGCGATAGCGAGCCGGTAATTTTAAGAGGAACCGGCCTTCGGCCGGGAAATTTTTCTATCGAAAAATGAACACATTTATCTTGAAGGAGGGTCTAGGGGGTATTTTTCTAAGCTCGATGGAGGTCTAGCGAGGAAACTAAAAAATAAATGAATTAATACCAAAACAAAAAACGGCCACTGTCCCCTTAAAGCCGGCGGATACGTGCATTTTTATTGGAGTTTAATTAATAACATTATTTCATTCAGTATTATCTTGTAAATAAGGGAGAATTGTTTTGTTTGCATATTATTTTATTTCATGTTATATTTGATGGTATTGTTTTTAAAGTTTATGTTTTTAAAGTTTTCTCCGTAGACCTCCATCACCTTTTAAGTTTTCTCCCTAGACCTCCACCACCTTTTAAGTTTTCTCCCTAGACCTCCATCACCTTTTAAGTTTTCTCCCTAGACCTCCACCACCTTTTAAGTTTTCTCCCTAGACCTCCACCGCCTTTTAAGTTTTCTCCCTAGACCTCCACCACCTTTTAAGTTTTCTCCCTAGACCTCCACCACCTTTTAAGTTTTCTCCCTAGACCTCCACCACCTTTTAAGTTTTCTCCCTAGACCTCCGTTACTTTTTAAAATTATCCCAAGGTTTGTGAATTTTTCGGAATAAAAATGTGTCCAGCGGAAGGGTTCTTCCTCAATTGCAGGCTCGCTGTCGATCACCAGAAAATGTGTCCAGCGGAAGGGTTCCTCCTCAATTGCAGGCTCGCTGTCGATCACCAGAAAAACAAGTTGACACTTAAAGGGCACGACATTTTTGCTACCACAATATGTACACATTTATCTCGAAGTAAGTGTCTGTCTGTCTGTCTGTCTGTCTGTCTCTCTGTCTGTCTGTGTGTGTGTGTGTGTGTGTGTGTGTTTAAACTTGATGGAGGTCTAAAGAGCAAACTAAAGAGACAAAAAATAAACCCTTGAATACATATACTGTATGTGTTCAAGGGTTTGTTTTTTACCTCACTCACACACACACACACACACACACACACACACGATCACACTTCCAGATAAATTTCTACATTTATGTAGTTATTTATTCACGTATATTATACGTGCACAAATAAATATATATATAATGAGAGGCCCACGATTTGCTATGAGTGACTGTACCAAGAGTTGACAACAGTTGTTCGTGAGTCATGTAAACCAATTCAATATGACTCAAAATAGGGGGCACCGTAATTAGCCCCTTCTAGACCGGCGACCTATTTCCTATTTAGATTATTCTGGTCCCCCTCTTCCTTGTGTTTATACCCATAAGTTTACAGAATTTAAGACGTTCGGCCGATTAGTTTGGCGATTTTAAAACCTTGCGCCCCATTTCTTTGTCAATGTTAAGACTATTCATGTCATTTAAATGTTGATATTTTCCTGGCGAGCGATAGCGAGCCTGTATATTATAAAGAACCGGCCTTCGGCCGTATTTTTTTTTTTATCGAAAAGTTTACATATTTATCTTGAAGGAGGCTCTTGGAGGCGTGTTTTTTAAAGCTTGATGGAGGTCTAGGAAGGAAACTAAAAGAATATTAACAAGATACATAAATGAGCAAATAAATGCGCCCCCCCCCCCCCCCCCCCCCCTTAAACGACATTATGAAGCTTAGGAAGGATATAATAGGTAAACAGATTTATTAAGAGAGCTTGTAACCTTTTCATGGGTACAAGTCCTTCCTAAGCTGAATAAAACCGTCTAATAATTGTCAGAATATATTGAGAGTGAGATGACCGGTACTGAAGGGGTTATCTTGTAGTGGTAGTGTCAAGCAAAGTGAGTTAATTCTAGTTTGACTCCGATGAAATAAAAGAAGAAGATATTTACAAAGTTACATATGGATTTACTATACTGTATACTCTGACCACACGCACGGTCTACACGAGGGGGTCAAGACTTAATTATAATTGACCTAGCAGAACACCATGTAAAAGAAAGTGGAAGACAAGGATAGTATAATACAAGGTTCTATCTATCTGACAGAGAGAGAGAGAGAGAGAGAGCGAGAGCAAGAGAGAGAGAGAGTGGAAGAACGAGAGCAAGAAAGAAAACACGCACACACAAGAGAGAGCAGAGAACTTTAATTTCCTCAAGTCATGCCCCCTCACTAAACTCCGCAGACAAATTTCCAGCCTGGCCAAGATAAAACCCCCAGCCAATTGCACAGCGTAAACCTGCACTACATTGGCCTAATTGACGGCGGAGAGGCGACGTCTACACCCGCCCGCCGCTACACACACACTGACACCCACGAACAAATTACAAAGTGAAATGCCAGCAGCGACAAATTTGGGGCTATTTTGGAATTAGGGTATTTACAATGTCGAGTATCTGACATTATTTCAGGCTTTTTCTTCTTACAATACTCGATTAACCATTTTAGATAGTGCAGTAGGTCCATATTTTACTGGGAGAATTAAGATTATAACGCAATACATATGCATGGTTTATAAAGTGTATTTACTTAAGTATGGTTGTAAGCACCAGTCGCTCAGGAAAGTACTCTCGAAGAGAGCCTTAGGTGGAGTATAAGGGTTGCTAGACATCCTGTTTCACCACCTGGGCTCCATTGCCGTTTTTTTTTTTTTTTCTCTGTGTCTCACTTACACAAAAAGCAATTCTAGCTTGATCTTAAGACACACACTCTTGCTTTGCTACAAAAAAAAAAAAAAACACATACAAGCACTACACACCCTACACTAACTTATATCTTATCCAATTGTGTATTATGGCATAGGAATGGTGGCGATCACACCGTCCACCAAGTTGGTGGTGCTATCAGCTTCTGTAGCAGTGGACCACTGGTTCCTATCTTCAGAAAATTCCTGTGCTTGGTATGCTTCCAACCAGGGCCCTCACGAGCGTAAAGAAAATAGCAAAACAGTTATGGAACTGCAATCCAGGCAAGGGATTGCTCTGGGTCTGCTCCTTATGTGCAAATGGTCTTAATCAACTTGCTGTAAATGGCACTGTTGAGTGGGGCAGTGGGGGCATGTCTGGGAGCTTCGAGGCAGTTTCTTTCCAGCTGCATTTAGACGATATTATGAAGCTTAGGAAGAATATATAGTATCTAAATGGATGTATTGAGATAGTATGTAGCGGCTGTGGCCTTCTAATCGGTAAACGTCATTCTTAAGTTGAATAAAATCGTCTAATAGTTGGCAAAATATAATTAAATGGATGCCACCAGTACTGAAGGGGTTAATGGTTTGTTCTAATTTGAATAGAAAAGGTGGGGAGCGCTGTTTGTGTGTACCATTTGTATTGCAGTTCGGTGATCATATTTTTGCGGTGTAAATATAATACAGAACTTGAATTCATCCAAGGTATTCTTTTCAATGTGCATGAAGGAGACAAAAGGCAAAGTTGCCTATAACAAGTGTCTTCCCCAAGGTTGAAAGAAGGATTGAGAGCCAAAATCAAGGCATGTTAGATATAATTTTAGGTGTATTGGAAAAAAGTATGGTATGCTTGTGTATTGAAATTAATAGGAGGAGGAGGTGTTTGTGAGAGTTAGCTGGATTACTCTGCTTATTACTATTATATGGTGCCTTTTAGGAGAGTATAACTCTCAAAATGCTTGTGTATGTATTTTATGTTGCATGATAATGTTATTTGTATCCATTTGTATGACTAAATACATATTTTTTGTTTATTTATATTTGGCAGTGACAGATAACTTAAATGTAAAGATGATAATAGGGTTGGGTGGTGGCTGATAATTACCGTGTTTGATGGAAGAGCAATAATGGTTAGGTGGTTTTCACAAGTATGTCACGGTAGCCTTGTCCGTTTCCTAGTCATTCAGGTGTGACGTTAACCTCATGACACAGGGACAAGTGGCTTAATTTTCCACTTTTTGGTAATGCACAATATTAACGAAAATTAGGGGATGGTGTGAAACAAGCGGTGGCAAAATACCATACTGATCCAACTGTTTGTTAATAAGTTATTCCCGAAAAACGATGCCACACGGCATCTGAAACCCATAGTAGAATGCTCTGACCTATTAATACACAAACTTGCATCAACATAATGATATAATATCTTGCTTTGGCACGTTGACCCATATAGCACCACGGTAGTTGCTGAAGCCCTGTTGACCACCTTCCCCTTCCAGGCAAGGTAGGTTAAGCCCCTTTTACAATTAGAAGGAATAATACCATTTTGACAGACGACAAACAACTCGTACAAATGCAGCTATTCGATAATGATTATCTCTAACTCCATGCCCCTCCACACTATCGTCATCGTCAATGATTATATCTAACTCCATGCCCCTCCACACTGTCGTCATCGTCAATGATTATCTATAACTCCATGCCCCTCCACACTGTCGTCATCGTCAATGATTATCTATAACTCCATGCCCCTCCACACTGTCGTCATCGTCAATGATTATCTCTAACTCCATGCCCCTCCACACTGTCGTCATCGTCAATGATTATCTCTAACTCCATGCCCCTCCACACTGTCGTCATCGTCAATGATTATCTCCAACTCCATGCCCCTCCACACTGTCGTCATCATCAATGATTATCTATAACTCCATGCCCCTCCACACTGTCATCATCGTCAATGATTATCTATAACTCCATGCCCCTCCACACTATTGTCATCGTCAATGATTATCTCTAACTCCATGCCCCTCCACACTGTCGTCATCGTCAATGATTATCTATAACTCCATGCCCCTCCACACTGTCGTCATCGTCAATGATTATCTATAACTCCATGCCCCTCCACACTGTCGTCATCGTCAATGATTATCTATAACTCCATGCCCCTCCACACTGTCGTCATCGTCAATGATTATCTCTAACTCCATGCCCCTCCACACTGTCGTCATCGTCAATGATTATCTCTAACTCCATGCCCCTCCACACTGTCGTCATCGTCAATGATTATCTCCAACTCCATGCCCCTCCACACTGTCGTCATCATCAATGATTATCTATAACTCCATGCCCCTCAACACTGTCGTCATCGTCAATGATTATCTATAACTCCATGCCCCTCCACACTATTGTCATCGTCAATGATTATCTCTAACTCCATGCCCCTCCACACTGTCGTCATCGTCAATGATTATCTATAACTCCATGCCCCTCCACACTGTCGTCATCGTCAATGATTATCTATAACTCCATGCCCCTCCACACTGTCGTCATCGTCAATGATTATCTATAACTCCATGCCCCTCCACACTGTCATCATCGTCAATGATTATCTCTAACTCCATGCCCCTCCACACTGTCGTCATCGTCAATGATTATCTATAATTCCATGCCCCTCCACACTGTCGGCATCGTCAATGATTATCTCTAACTCCATGCCCCTCCACACTGGCGTCATCGTCAATGATTATCTATAACTATATGCCCCTCCACACTGTCGTCATCGTCAATGATTATCTCTAACTCCATGCCCTTCCACACTGTCGTCATCATCAATGATTAACTATAACTCCATGCCCCTCCACACTGTCGTCATCGTCAATGATTACCGGTATCTCTAACTCCATGCCCCTCCACACTGTCGTCATTGTCAGGGCGATTTTGTATCTCTCAAACTCAGAAGTGCACAGAAGAGGAGAACCGGCACCTCATCCAATCAACGACTTGACTTATCTGTTGATGTTTCATTTCTAAAATTGAAGCTAAACTGGCTTAGAAGACACTTGGTGAAGGTCCTTTTACTGCAGGTGATGTGAACAGAGTTAAACTTCTTTGATACCCATGCAATAATGAATCTTCATACACTCGCTTCTTTTCTCATATACCTTATTGAAGCTTCTTTCTCGATAACTCTGTGCTCTGTGGTTAAAGAATCTTATCTCGAAAAAAGTTCATTGTCTCCTTGTCGAAAAAACTCGAACTTCTTTAAAAGTAAAATTACCTTCCTACCCAACTTAACCAAACTCAGACGGTTTTGTTCAATTATTTTTTCTTTTAATTATAACGTGTCTTCCTATGGCCTAAAATCCATGTCCAAATAAGTTGGTTTAGGTCCGTGACAGAGTTGAAGTAATTACCGGCGCCAGGCAGGACACTGGGCCACATTTCATCCTCCAGCGACTCCCACACAACTTCCAGCAAACTTAATTAAGAATCCCTGGTGGAGCTTCTCCGTGTGGGGGGTTTTATGGCCAGATCTCCGTGATGGCACTCAAGAAGGATTAGATAGATAGATGGAGGGATAGATATGTAGATGGATAGATAGTTACAGACAGACAGATGGATATTATAGATATATATACTGTAGATGAATCAAAGGATGGATGTATTGCACGACAGATACACACACACACACTATATCATATATACAGTATATATATATATATATATATATATATATATATATGTGTGTGTGTGTGTTTGTGTGTGTGTAATTGAGAGTGAAAGATTACTGATTGACTGACTGCCTAGGGGTGGAGAAGGTACAGATGGGGAGGGAAGGAAGGAGGCTGACTATTCCTCCCTGACTGACTGACTGACTGACTGTGTGTGGAAAAGGTAGAGATGGGAAGGGAGGGAAGGAGGCTGACTATTCCTCCCTGACTGACTGACTGTGTGTGAAAAAGGTAGAGATGGGAAGGGAAGGGAGGAGGCTGACTATTCCTCCCTGACTGACTGACTGACTGAGTGTGGAAAAGGTAGAGATGGGGAGGGAAGGAAGGAGGCTGACTATTCCTCCCTGACTGACCGACTGACTGTGAGTGGAAAAGGTAGAGATGGGAAGGGAGGGAAGGAGGCTGACTATTCCTCCCTGACTGACTGAATGACTGACTGACTGACTGTGTGTGGAAAAGGTAGAGATGGGGAGGGAAGGAAGGAGGCTGACTATTCCTCCCTGACTGACTGACTGACTGACTGACTGTGTGTGGAAAAGGTATAGATGGGGAGGGAGGGAAGGAGGCTGACTATTCCTCCATGACTGACTGACTGACTGACTGACTGTGTGTGGAAAAGGTAGAGCTGGGGAGGGAAGGAAGGAGGCTGACTATTCCTCCCTGACTGACTGACTGACTGTGTGTGGAAAAGGTAGAGATGGGGAGGGAGGGAAGGAGGCTGACTATTCCTCCCTGACTGACTGACTGACTGTGTGTGGAAAAGGTAGAGATGGGGAGGGAGGGAAGGAGGCTGACTATTCCTCCCTGACTGACTGACTGACTGTGTGTGGAAAAGGTAGAGATGGGGAGGGAGGGAAGGAGGCTGACTATTCCTCCCTGACTGACTGACTGACTGTGTGTGGAAAAGGTAGAGATGGGGAGGGAAGGAAGGAGGCTGACTATTCCTCCCTGACTGACTGACTGACTGTGTGTGGAAAAGGTAGAGATGGGGAGGGAAGGAAGGAGGCTGACTATTCCTCCCTGACTGACTGACTGACTGTGTGTGGAAAAGGTAGAGATGGGGAGGGAGGGAAGGAGGCTGACTATTCCTCCCTGACTGACTGACTGACTGACTGTGTGTGGAAAAGGTAGAGTACAAAGTACAAAGGAGTACAAAGGAAATCAAGCAACAACAGATCTAGTGACCCTTCTAGGTTGCTTGTCCTCCAAAACACTGAGGATCAAGTGTCCAAACAGTGGTTTAGAGTGGGTAAGGGAACATTGGAAACGGAACTACTGCCCTGCCACTAACGTGGCAGGACTAGGAAGTTAGTAGGGGACATATGGGTTAGTAACTGAGGGGAGGATAAAGTTATTCATTTACAAACGCAGTCAGTCGCGGGTTTGATGCGAGATATTTGTCTAGGCGGAATTTAAATGAATCAACGGTGCTGCAGTCTATAACGTCTCGGGGAAGCCCATTCCACAAGTTGACAACTCGATTGAAGAAGAAATTCTTAGATTCGTGCGAGTTAAAAGATTTACCAATAATTTTGCAACCGTTTCCCCGCGTGTAATTAGATTGGTCGATAGTGAAGTACTTACTACAGTTCATATTGTCGATGCCTTTGATGATTTTGAACACTTGAATTAAGTCGCCTCTTAATCTGCGCTGGGTTAAAGGAAATAGATTTAATTCTCTAAGACGCTCTTCGTATGGTTTGTTCTTTAGGCTAGGTATCATTTTGGTAACTCTACGTTGAACTCGTTCTAGCTTGTTTATATCTTTTTGGTAATAAGGGCACCAGGATTGAACGCAGTATTCCAGAAGAGGGCGGACTAAGGAATTGTAAAGGGTTAGGATAACTTCTTTGGATTTATGCTCAAATGACCTGCCTATAAAGCCAATTATTTTGTTTGCCTTCTTAACAACTTCTGAACATTGTTGACTCGGTTTTAGGTTACTCGATATTGTTACTCCCAGATCAGTTTCTCTGTTTACATTCTTAAGCTGAGTGCCATTCATCGAATAGTTTGCTTTCTCATTTAGGTATCCGACATGTAGTACTTTACATTTATCCGCATTGAAACTCATTTGCCAAATTTGGGCCCAACATGACAATTTATCTAGATTGTGTTGCATATCGTCAACTTGTTCTTTTGAGAGTACGCTATTTGCAATTTTTGTATCGTCAGCAAATTTTGAGATTGTGCAGGTGAGACCCTCATCTATGTCGTTGATGTAAATTAGAAAGAGAATTGGTCCTAGTACCGATCCCTGGGGTACCCCGCTACTTACATTGGTCCATTTAGATGCCTTACCGTTTATGACTACCCTTTGCTTTCTGTTGCTGAGCCAATTGTCTATCCATTTCAACACACCGTCTTGTATTCCATGCGCTTTTAGTTTTAGCAGTAAACGTTTGTGGGGAACTTTGTCAAAGGCCTTTTGAAAATCAAGGTATATAATATCTACAGCTTTACTCTCATCGTAGAGGTTGAGGATATCGTGGAAGAAGTCTAAGAGGTTTGTTAAACAGGAACGTTTTTTACGAAAGCCGTGTTGAGTATCTTTAAGTATGTTATTTTCCTCCAAGTGATTTACGAGTCTGTCTCGTATGACCGTTTCTAGCATTTTACATACAACTGAGGTTAAGCTAATTGGACGATAGTTACTGGGTAGGGATTTGCTGCCTTTTTTGAATATTCCCTTGAGATGGGAAGGGAAGGGAGGAGGCTGACTATTTCTCTCTGACTGGCTAACTGACTGACTGACTGACTGACTGGGTTGGTGTTGAGAAGGTACAGATGGGGAAGGAGGCTTACTATTCCTCATTTGCCGACAAACTGATTGATTGACTGACTGACAGATATTGACTAATTAACTAAATAGTGTTTGTACGTGTGTGTGTGTGTGTGTGTGTGTGTGTGCGTGTTTGTATGTGTATATATATATTATTATATATATATATATATATATATATATATATATATATATGTATATATATATATACAGTACTGTATATTATTTGTTTTATCTATTTATTTTATTTTGTTTGGCAAGAGGAATAAACGTATGTACATTAATGTGGCTTCCAACAAGTGAAGCTTTATTCGAGAACCTGTTAGACAAGAAAAGTAAAGGATAACTGAATCCCGGAAGATGTGTGTTTGTTCATTCAAGTTATTGCTAGCTACATAAACACCTAAAGGTTTTGTTATTTTTGTAAAGTTTGCTCCCTAAAACTCTATCAAACTCAGGAAAAAAACAAGGGGCCCCCCTACGAGATTAATTTGTATATTTTTCGGTAGACAAATTTCCCGACCATCCTCCTAAATTACAGGATCCCCATCGCTCGCCCGGAAAAAATCGACACCTAAGTGGCACGAAAAGTATTAACATTGAAAACACAAAATTGGGGCGAAATGCTATTAATATCGCCAAACTAATCGGGCGAACGTCTTAAAATGTCAAAACTAATGACTAATAACTAACATGAGGGAGAAGGAGGTCCAGCAAAAAACCCTTCCCTTAATCGAGAAGCTGCTAGAACAGACATGCCAATAAATAATAAACACATACATAAATAAATGAATATATAAATACATCCCTGAAAACTGCTATTGTGAGTTTGTTCATTAATGTAATTGCTCTCAACACATATACAGTCATTCACAGTGCCAGCATTATAATAGTCATTCACAGTGCCAGCATTATAATACATATATATCATTAACACAAATACAGTCATTCACAGTGCCAGCATTATAATACATATATATCATTAACACAAATACAGTCATTCACAGTGCCAGCATTATAATACATATATATCATTAACACAAATACAGTCATTCACAGTGCCAGCATTATAATACATATATATCATTAACACAAATACAGTCATTCACAGTGCCAGCATTATAATACATATATATCATTAACACAAATACAGTCATTCACAGTGCCAGCATTATAATACATATATATCATTAACACAAATACAGTCATTCACAGTGCCAGCATTATAATACATATATATCATCAACACAAATACAGTCATTCACAGTGCCAGCATTATAATACATATACATCATTAACACAAATACAGTCATTCACAGTGCCAGCATTATAATACACATATATATACATATCATTAACCTTTTGAGTACCAGCGACGTGTTATATTATATTCTAGCTATATTTAGACGATATTATGCAGCTTACGAAGGATCTGTGGTGGTTAAAAGGGTTGGTTGAGATAGTTTGAAGCCTTGTTATTGCTACAGGTCCTTCCTAAGCTGAATAAAACCGTCTAATAGTTGCCAGAATATGATGAAAACGACGTCCCTGGTACTGAACGGGTTAAGGGGAGATGGATCGCTTTTATTTGATAATTTATGTATATTTTTTAATATTGTATTAGTTTCTTCCCTATACCTCCATCAAGTTAACAAAAAAAAAAAAAAAAAGCAAAAAAAAAAAAGACCCTCCTTCAAGATAAATTTGTATATTCCTCGATAGAAACCTACGGTCGGTTTCTCTTAAATTTCAGGCTCGCTATCGCTCGCCAGGAAAAATTCGACACCTACATGACAAGAAAAGTCTTAGCATTGACAAAAATATGGGGCGAAAGGTTTACAACCGCCAAACTAATGGGAAAAACGTCATCAATCTGAAAATCAATGGGGCTAAACATGAGGGAGAAAGGGGACCAGAAAACCGACCCATGTCCCCTTAAGGCGGTGTCACAGGAACGGATCTCCCGCCAAATTTCTATGAGCAAGTTTTTTCTCATACTATTTTGAGGCTCTTTCTCATTGGCAACAGCAACAAGGTCAAAGGTAGGTTACGTTAGGGGTACTTCACACAGTCAGGAATGCGAGCTAGAATCACTAGGAGTAATGATTCCTGGTGATTCCTGGGAATACACTGCGAATGTCTGCAATTCCCCGTGGACTCACAACACCGTAGGAACCAGTGGGAGTGTACCTGCGAATCACTGGGAGTCACTGAGAATCACTGGGAATCACCAGGAATCACCTGGATAAAACCAGGAATGAAGTGCATGCGAGTTATTGAAAATTTGAAAATTTCGGATTACTGTAATATACGAGTCGATAGGAGTATTATAGGAATCACTGGGAATTAGATAGGAGTCACTGGGAGTCACCGAGCATCACTAGGATTTGTTAGGAATGAGATGCGAGTATGCCAGGCATGGCCCCCATTGTGTATTTGACCCTATAATTGAAATTAATTATTCCTCAAGTATGTCTCTTGTAGGCTATAACTACAGTCCTGTAATATCATCATTAAGTACAATGACTGTATTCAGACATCATTACAGACATTAATATAATACGATAAGTCTGTATTATTATGTACCGTAAGGTCATGATATCAATGCTTACTATACTTTACGAAACAAATATATTTATTCTATTGTCTAAATAGTGGATAGTTTATCCTTCCCATCTTCTTCTTTTCATTCGTTACCGAGTTCTGTAATATTTCATACGATTACCTAAAATAGGCAACACTTATAGGTTGTGTTTGTTTGCTTAGGTTACGTCATGGGAGTTGCAGAACTTCTAGAGTATTAACCGGCGACTACAACGGCCCCTAAACAACCAAGCCATGATTACGCTGGCTCAAACTTTACCCCGGCGACTACAATGCCCCTCGAAGTAGTAATCCAAACTCCACTGTCCATCACCAAACGAACTTGACATTTCAAAACACATACAAACACGTATCCACCATTCTCGTTATGTTAGGTAAGGGGAGTTGCAGAACTTGTAGACTACAAGTAGGGTATTGTAACATTGACCATACATTGTTCACATTATTTAATTACCTGAACTACCGTAATTTCCTTCTCTACACACAATCACTGGGTGAATACAATGTCTTGTGGGAAATTGTACTTACACAGGTTAATACTAGGCCTATTTATAATGTTTGACCATGAAAAGTTAACTACCTGTATAATGTATATTATACTTTCACGTGAGAAGTATTACAGGTTTATATGAATAATATATTTATTAAAGGGTACTTCACACAGTCACGAATGCGAGCTAGAATCAATAGGAGTAGCTGAAAATTCGGATTCCTGGGCCTATTCGCGGTGAAAATTCGATGACTCCTAGTGACTCTAGCGATATCCTAGTGACTCTAGCGATATCCTAGTGATTCCTGTTAGACTCCCAGTGACTCCAAACCACTCGCGGCCGATTGGCCCTGTCCGACAAAATGTTCACAGTGTTTAAAGTTCTAGCCACGAATCGGACCATTCCCAGTGACTCCCAGTTGACTCCTAGTTGATTCGCAGTGATCCCCAGTGATTACCCAGTGACTCCCAGTGGGTCCTGGTGATGCTCGGTGTTTCGTATCTGATTCGCGGACAGATTTTGGTTTCAGTTCCAGTTCATACCAGAATCACCAGGACTCACTGGGAGTCACTGGGGATCAATGGGAATCACTGGGAGTGGTCCGATTCGCGGCGAGAACCTTAAACACGGTGAACATTTTGTCGGACAGGGCCAATCGGCCGGGACTGGTTTGGAGTCACTGGGAGTCTAACAGGAATCACTAGGATATCGGTAGAGTCACTAGGAGTATCGATTTTCACCGCGAATAGGCCCAGGAATCCGAATTTTCAGCTACTCCTAGTGATTCTAGCTCGCATTCCTGACTGTGTGAAGTACCCTTTAGGTAGCTAAGGGGAGGCTGGCTGCTTGTTTGGTCTATTAATTAATTTATTCATATATTTGTCTAGTTTCCTCCCTATATCTCCATCAAGCTTAGAAAAAACACCCCCTAGACCCCCTTTAAGATAAATTTGTACATTTTTCGGTAGAAACATTTCCCGGTCGAAGGCCGGTTCCTCTAAAAATTGCAGGCTCGCTATCGCTCACCAGGAATTAATCGACACATTAATGGCACAAAAGGTCTTATAATTGACAATGAAATGGGGCGAAAGGCGCTAAAATCGCCAAACTAATGCGCCGAACGTCTTATAATCTCAAAACTAGCGGGGCTAAACATTAGGGAGAAGGGGGTCCAGAAAAAAACGGTCTGCCTCCCCTTAAATTCTTACGAACCTTATATTTCCAAGCTACCAGACAACAATTGCTCGTAAAAGTTGACGGAATAATCGCTCGTATGACACCGCCCTGGAGCAGAACCTAGCTTATGCATTTATCATTTGGCTGCATCGACTAATCACACTAATGATTCAACTTTTACTTTGACGCACTTTCAATAAGGGGATAGTGGTTATTTTGTTTTGGTCTATTAATCTATATATTCATTTTAGTGTCGTCGCTAGACCTCCATCGAGCTTTAAAAAAACACCCCCTAGTCCCCCCTTCAAGATAAATTTTTACATTTTTCGGTAGAAAAATTTCCCGGCCGAAGGCCGGTTCCTCTTAAACTACAGGCTCGCTATCGCTCGCCAGGATAAAATCGATACCTAAATGGCACAAAAGGTCTTAAAATTGACAACGAAATGGGGTAAAAGGTGTTAAAATCGTCAAAATAATGGGCCGAACGTCTTATAATCTCAAAACTAATGGGGCTAAACATGACGGAATAATCGCTCGTGTGACACCGCCCTTGAGCAAAAACTGGTTTATTCATTTATCATTTGGCTGCATCGACTAATCAGACTAATGATTTAACTTTTACTTTGACACACTTTCATTAATATATTTTAGCATCATATGCCCTTTATCATTCCTAAAATACGAGAATTAATTTGAAATTTCACATTAACAGTTTGCTGATTTTGTCGTATATTTGTATTATTTAAACATGTTAACAAGTAATAATAAGCGTTACAGGTTTCCAGCATTATACAGTATATGTGATTCAGAGAGGCCTTAAGCCGTAGTCACACGAGCCGTTTTTCGAGCAATATTCACGGGTAATTATGGTCTGGCAGCTTCAAAATTTACACTTTATCATAATTCAACCGCCTAACATACTCTACCTTCAGTCTAGTTACCGATACCAGTACGAAAAAGCCCTGAAATATAACTAGACAAAACTTGCTCATGGAAAATTGACGGAAATATCGCTCGTGTGACAGCGGTTTTAATTGTGCTCCAGATGACAAGTATCCTACTCTAGTACTTAGTAGCTAGTGTTTGTGTGTGTGTGTGTGTGTGTGTGAGGTGTATGTGTGTATGGCATCAAGCTACGTGACCACGAGTCGGAGCGGGTGGTGGTGGATAGAATTATTTCCAAATGAAGCCATTACTTTTAAGCTCCTCGGTGGTCTGGTGGTTAAGGTGCTGGAGTGCTGCACTATTGGCCTGGGTTCGAGCCCTAGCTGGGTCATGTCACAAAAATATCAAAATTATAAGTATTTGAATGTACTGTATTATAATTTAATTTCTATTCATATTTGTTCATAAATTTAAAATTACACCCCCTAGACCCCCTCTCAAGCTACATTTCTACATTTTTTGGTAGACAAATTTCCCGACCAGGTTCCTCTTAAATTACAGTCTTCTGATGCAATATATGATGTTAATAATTTGTTAGGCATCTATAGGGTGTATTATCGTTAATGTAAGAGACACGGTTTGTTAAAAGTATTAATATACATTCCAGACATAATTACTATAACCATTACAAAGGCATTAAGGGGATAGTAGTTATTGTGGGGGTCTATTTATGTATCCAGTATATTAATATTTTTTTAGTTTCCTCCCTAGACCTCCATCAAACATAAAAGACACCAAATTAGATCCCCCATTCGAGATTAATTTGTACATTTTTCGATAGAAAAATGTAACGGCCGAAGGCCGGTTCCTCCACAATTACAGGCTCGCTATCGCTCGCCAGGAAAAAAATCGACACCTAAAGGGAACAAAAGGTATGCAAACGTCTTAAAATCTCAATATTAATGGGGATAAACATAAGGAAGAAATGGGACCAGCAAAACGGCCCATCTCCCCTTCCAATAAATCCTTTCCGTTCCCCAGTAATGAATAATACCAGAGATCAACATCAAGGCCTCATCAATATATAACAACTCCTCTAGTGTTACCGCAACTATCACCATCACATTAACGGACATTTATGAACAAGCTTTCTCCCTCAGGCTTAGCCCCATTAGTTTGGCGATTTTAAGAGCTTTCACCATTTTTCTCTGTCAATTTTAAGATCTTTTGTGCCATTTAGGTGTCGATTGTTTCCTGGCAAACGATAGCGAGCCTGGAATTAAGAGGAACCGGCCTTCGGCCGGAAATTTTGTCTACCGAAAAATGTACAAATTTATCTTGAAAGGGGGTCTAAGGGGTGAAATTTTAAGCTTGATGGAGGTCTAGGGAACACATTAACATGCTAAAAAGGTGTTAGGCATCTATAAAGAATTATAGATCATTAATGAAAGCGAAACCGTTCATTAAAAGTATTAATATACATTCCAGACATTATTACCCGAATCATTATAAAGGCTTCCCAGTAATGACTATACCAGGGATCAGCATCAAGGCTTCCCAGTAATGACTATACCAGGGATCAGCATCAAGGCTTCCCAGTAATGACTATACCAGGGATCAGCATCAAGGCTTCCCAGTAATGACTATACCAGGGATCAGCATCAAGGCTTCCCAGTAATGACTATACCAGGGATCAGCATCAAGGCTTCCCAGTAATGACTATACCAGGGATCAGCATCAAGGCTTCCCAGTAATGACTATACCAGCGATCAGCATCAAGGCTTCCCAGTAATGACTATACCAGGGATCAGCATCAAGGCTTCCCAGTAATGACTATACCAGGGATCAGCATCAAGGCTTCCCAGTAATGACTATACCAGGGATCAGCATCAAGGCTTCCCAGTAATGACTATACCAGGGATCAGCATCAAGGCTTCCCAGTAATGACTATACCAGGGATCAGCATCAAGGCCTCATAAATATAAAATATTTAGTTTTAGCACAACTATTCTCAACACATGAATGGCGGATGGGTTTATATATTTGACATTATATTGATATTTTTATTATTTTCTTTGTTTCCTCCCTAGACCTCCATCAGTCTTGAAAAGAAAAAAAACCTAGAACACACTTTGAGATTAATTTGTACATTTTTCAGTAGAAAAATGTCCCGGCCAAAGGCAACATCCTCATAAAAAATATAGGTTCACTATCGCTCGCCAGGAAAAATCGACACCTAAATGGCATGGAAGGTCCTTATACGGACACATAAATGGGGTGAAAGTTCTTAAAATCGCCAAACTAATGGACCGAACGTCTTATAACCTGAAAACTAATAGGGCTAAACGTGAGGGAGAAGGGGGGCCAGAAAAACGACCCATCTCCCCTTAATCCTTTTCGTAAACTATGACACATTGTTTTTAAAATGCCGTGACATACATAGTCTTCACTATACCGTATTCATTCCTGTATGGCACACATCTAGACCACTATACCTCTATAACTAAACATCTACTACTGAAATCAAGCTAATTTTGTTATCATCTGGGACGAATCAGCCAGAGAATAGGTGTGGACATTTAGGGTCTATTTGCTCTTGTCCTTCTTGAGTTACCGAGGTTAGGAGTCAGGATTTCTGGGCTCCTTATAGTGAATGAACTGTAGAACATTTCCGGTACAGAGGTTTATTGACTGGAGGAACTTATTCATAGAACAGATATACGAATATAGTTTATATTAGTATATTATTGTACAGAAATAGTAGGTTGGACATGTAACACAACACAATAGTAATTACAATACTAACTAATGGGGCACTCGGGAGAGTGAATACCTCTGCTTACGCTGGCAGAGGTATTCTCTCTACCGATCGCCTTGTAAATGGAATAATGTCTTCATTGGTACATAATATCCTATCTACCCAATAATTTCCGTGAACATAGGCTCATAATTTTGTGAGCCGCCTACGCTGCGTGTTAAAAGAGTTAATACAATATTCACAAACGCATTACAACATAATTATACTTTCCATTTAGCTCAGTAATGAATATGCCCTCTAACAGCATCAATGTCTCATCAATATAAACTAACCACATCACTGAGCCCAACAACACAACTATGGCCGTCACGTTAACTTCATATCAATTATACCGCAGTGACCCCCCCCCCCCCCCCCCCCCCCCGCTCACCCCTTTACCGGACATTGGTAGGTTGTCGCAGGTTAATGAGGCAATAATGATATGTACAGTATATGAGTGTGAGTTACATAGAGTTACATACATACACAGACTGCACAGACCTTGCGGTCCCTACTAGGCAGTCCGGACTGAATGCTAACATAGAATTTGCTACAGGTGGAAGGCAAGGATAGCAAAGCAGAAGGCTCTCTCCCCACTCAGCACTCCTCCGACCTTGGGTCAGCGTGACATTTAGTTAGGGAAACAAGGCCCCCAGGAGAATGACAACATTTCAAGTGGGAAATTCATAGTAAAGAAGGAAGTTGAGAAATATTATATATTGCTGATGCATAAATGTTTTAATTTAATTTTCTTCTATATTACTTCACCCTCCCCAAACTGGATGTCTAGCCTTCTTTTGAATGTGTCAATTGTATTATGTTGTACTTTCTCTGGCAGATTGTTCCACTCGTTGACCACACTGTTATGATTAGCGGAAAAGTGCTAGAATCAAGTGAAAAAGTGCTAGAACCTAGCGAAAAAGTGCTAGAATTAGCGGAACAGTTCTAGAATTAGCAAAAAAGTGCTAGATCTAGCTGAAAAGAAGAAGTGCTTTGTAACATCAAGATTCGCCCTCCTAGGTTTTAATTTAATCCCATTTCCCCGAGTACTAGTATTGAATTTGAACAGTGGATCTATATCAGTTTTGCCAAAGAGAGAGAGAGAGAGCATGGGTAGCGTTAATGTTGCACACACACACACACACACACATTATATATATATATATATTATATATATATATATATATATATATATATATATATATATACTGCATATATATATATATATATTTTTTTTATAGAAGTATTTTTTGTATATATATATATTTTTGTTTTTCAATAAGGATTGATGAGGCTTTTCTCATAATCTAGAGGACGAACTAGAAATATATTGCTCGAAAATGGCAAGATCAATCAAAACCCTCAATAACAATTAAACAACATATTATAATAACCTCCAAAGCGTCCCCCCAGATAGTGTTAACCGCTGACAACACCTGACAGTCAATGTTGAGGGGGAGGGAGTTACTTTTTCCGGCCTCTCTTCTCCCTCATGGTTGTTGTTGTTGTTGTTTTTCCCCAAGCTGCCTGGCCGAACAGCCCCAAGGCCCCGAGCAAGGCCAGGCCACAACCGAGCGCCCCCACAGAACCCTCCCCGCCGACCACAATAAAGCCTGGGTGACCGAAGCCACTCCACGGCGGGGAGCTGAGGAGGGTGCGGAAACGCCCGGGAAACCAAAGCCCTACCCAGGGCCCTGTGCCCCTCAGCAATTATGAAGAGAAAGTTGAGGGGCAAAGGAAAGATGTGACGCTTTGGCTTCCAATCTTGGTAGATTAGGAGGTCAATCCACGCAAGAGACGCCGTCACTTGAGATCTAGAAAATATATAAGTAAAAGGAACAGTCAGAGTAAGCTATGGGTATGACAGAGATCGCTCAGTTCTCACTCTGATAGACCAGCCCATCACCACATGACTAGAACCCAATCCTCTCAGCATCAGCTAGGAAAGGCCCTAGAAAGCCGCCTTTGGCAGGGGGATAGCTCCCCTATTTCAACCCTTTTCGGGGTTGGGCACCCGCCCAATTAGTTTGGCGATTTGTAGACCTTTCGTCCCATTTCTTTATCAATAACAAAACCTTTCCTGCTATTTAGGTGTCGATTATTTCATGGCGAGCGATAGTGCGCCTGTAATATTGAAGGATCCGGCCTTCGGCCGTGACATTCTTCTACCGAAAAATTTATATATTCATCTTGAAAGGGGGCTAAGGGGTGTAATTTTAAGCTTGATGAAGGTCTAGGGAACGTACTAATAACCTCCCTTTAACCGCTGGCAACACTAAACTATGTGAACTATAACACATACTGTATATACAGTATATAGCTCACCAACTATAACACATACTGTATATACAATATATAGCTCACCAACTATAACACATACTGTATATACAGTATATAGCTCACCAACTATAACACATACTGTATATACAGTATATAGCTCACCAACTATAACACATACTGTATATACAGTATATAACTCACCAACTATAACACATACTGTATATACAGTATATAACTCACCAACTATAACACATACTGTATATACAGTATATAGCTCACCAACTATAACACATACTGTATATACAGTATATAACTCACCAACTATAACACATACTGTATATACAGTATATAGCTCACCAACTATAACACATACTGTATATACAGTATATAGCTCACCAACTATAACACATACTGTATATACAGTATATAACTCACCAACTATAACACATACTGTATATACAGTATATAGCTCACCAACTATAACACATACTGTATATACAGTATATAGCTCACCAACTATAACACATACTGTATATACAGTATATAACTCACCAACTATAACACATACTGTATATACAGTATATAGCTCACCAACTATAACACATACTGTATATACAATATATAGCTCACCAACTATAACACATACTGTATATACAGTATATAGCTCACCAACTATAACACATACTGTATATACAGTATATAGCTCACCAACTATAACACATACTGTATATACAGTATATAACTCACCAACTATAACACATACTGTATATACAGTATATAGCTCACCAACTATAACACATACTGTATATACAGTATATAGCTCACCAACTATAACACATACTGTATATACAGTATATAACTCACCAACTATAACACATACTGTATATACAGTATATAGCTCACCAACTATAACACATACTGTATATACAGTATATAGCTCACCAACTATAACACATACTGTATATACAGTATATAACTCACCAACTATAACACATACTGTATATACAGTATATAGCTCACCAACTATAACACATACTGTATATACAGTATATAGCTCACCAACTTTGACACTCAATATATTACTGATACCAACTCTATGTTAGTTCACAAACTTTATTATCAGTCGACAATAGAGTGTTGACAATTTAGCTACTCTCATGCTTGGTGCTTACTTCGATCTAGCGGTACAGTCGGCCAAATACGTGATGTCGCGGTAAGTATAGTTCGGTTAATATTAGGTATCAGTACTATCTAAGCATTAATTCATCGTTTCGAGTGAGATATACAAACATGTTCCTATCTTTACACACCCTATTCAACATCTGACAGACATTAATACAACACACAGCGAGCAAAATGTAATGACAGCGGAGACACGACGTATTTGGCCAACCGAACATTCTTATATTTAGCGACACTAATGCTAGCGATGTGTTGATGATTTGAGCGAGAATCTAGCGAGTATAGCTGCTTAATTCGATCGAGCGATACGTACATTATTATATTTAGCGACATTAATTCTAGCGATATTTTGGTGATTTTAACTCTTTCATGCTTTTATGACGCAGAGGTTCCCAGATTAGCAATAATAAATAGAGTTCTCTCACTCTTATAATTACCTCTCCAAAATCAGTTTTCTGCCCACAGCTAACTCAAAGACAACTGCAGAGGTTGAAGTAACTAAACTAAAGGTTTCTAAATACCCCTGATGGTAACAAAGGCTTTAAAGTATCCCCAATAGGCTCAAAATCGCGTCATAAGCGTGAATGGGTTAAGGGGGAAGGGTTAATTTTTGGTCGATTATTTCATATATTCATTATTATTATTGTTTGTTTTTAGATTCCTCCCTAGACCTCCATCAAACTTAAAAAAACATCCATTAGATCCCCTTTCTAGATTAATTTCTACATTTTCGGTAGAAAAATGTCCCTGCCTGGTTTTTCTAAAATTACAAGCTTACTATCCTTTGCCAGGAAAAAATATTGACACCTAAATAGCACAAAAGGTCTTAATATTGACAAAGAAATGGGGCGAAAGGTCTTAAAATCGACAAAGTAATGGGACAAACGCCTTAAAATCGACAAACTATTGGGGTAAACACCTTAAAATCTGAAAACTAATGGGGCTAAACACGAGGGAGAAAGGGTCCAGAAAAACCAGCCCATCCCCCCTTAACCAGAAATCTAGATAGGCTTTTGTGGACGGTAAAGTGTGTCAATCATATTCCGTCCATTACCACACCAAGGCACCGGCAGAGTAAGAGGAAATACCGGTATATACTTAAGGGGAGGCAGACCGTTTTTCTGGACCCCCATCTCCCTAATGTTTAGCCCCACTAGTTTTGAGATTATAAGACGTTCGGCCCATTAGGTTGGCGGTTTTAACATCTTTCGCCCCATTTCGTTGTCAATTTTAAGAACTTTCGTGGCATTTAGGTGTCGATTTTTTCCTGGCGAGCGATAGTGAGCCTGCAATTTTAAGAGGAACCGGCCTTCGGCCGGGAAATTTATCTAGGGGGTGTTTTTCTAAGCTTGATGGAGGTCTAGGGAGGAAACTAAAAAATATATATAAATAAATGAATTAATAGACCAAACAAATGGCCAGTCTCCCCTTATTAGTCATTGGTGTGGCAATGTCTGATCAGTTTAGTTTAGTTTCCCCCCTAGACTCCCTTCAAGCATTAAATAAATGTAATAATATAAAAATATATAAAAAACTAAATACAATACAATAATTAATAAGCGTCCCCATACCCCTTTCGGGCTAAAAATATCCCCCCCCCCTCCCCCCCCCCCCCCACATACACACACCCCAAACCCACTCCAACCCCTTAGGATCCCCATTCAACCTAAATTAGTAAAACAAATCGGTAGAAATTACAGGCTCGCAATCGCTCGCCAGGACAAAACTCAACACCTAAAATGGGCTATGTGTCTTATTTTCACCACACTAATAAGAGTGAAACAAATGGGCAGCAAACGACCCTCCTGATAGACACAGTTAAGGGGAGATGGGTCGTTTTTCGGGGCCGTCTTTTTCCTCATGCTTAGCCCCATTGGTTTTCATATTATAAGACTTTCGGCTCATTAGTTTGGCGATTTCAACACCCTTCGCCCCCATTTCTTTGTCAATATTAAGACTTTTAGTGTCATTTAGGTATCGATTTGTGTCCTGGCAAGCGATAGCAAGCCTGTAATTTAAGAGAAACCGGCCTTCGGCCGGGACATATCTCTATCGAAAAATGTACAAATTTATCTTGAAGGAGGGTCTTTGGGGGTGTATTTTAAGCTTGATGGAGGTCTAGGAAGGAAACTAATAGAATAGGGCCTACTAATAGAATAGGGCCTACTAATAGAATACGGCCTACTAATAGAATACGGCCTACTAATAGAATAGGGCCTACTAATAGAATAGGGCCTACTAATAGAATAGGGCCTACTAATAGAATAGGGCCTACTAATAGAATAGGGCCTACTAATAGAATAGGGCCTACTAATAGAATAGGGCCTACTAATAGAATAGGGCCTACTAATAGAATAGGGCCTACTAATAGAATAGGGCCTACTAATAGAATACGGCCTACTAATAGAATAGGGCCTACTAATAGAATACGGCCTACTAATAGAATAGGGCCTACTAATAGAATAGGGCCTACTAATAGAATAGGGCCTACTAATAGAATAGGGCCTACTAATGAATAGGGCCTACTAATAGAATAGGGCCTACTAATAGAATAGGGCCTACTAATAGAATAGGGCCTACTAATAGGGCCTACTAATAGAATAGGGCCTACTAATAGAATAGGGCCTACTAATAGAATACGGCCTACTAATAGAATAGGGCCTACTAATAGAATAGGGCCTACTAATAGAATAGGGCCTACTAATAGAATAGGGCCTACTAATAGAATAGGGCCTACTAATAGAATAGGGCCTACTAATAGAATACGGCCTACTAATAGAATACGGCCTACTAATAGAATAGGGCCTACTAATAGAATAGGGCCTACTAATAGAATAGGGCCTACTAATAGAATAGGGCCTACTAATAGAATAGGGCCTACTAATAGAATAGGGCCTACTAATAGAATAGGGCCTACTAATAGAATAGGGCCTACTAATAGAATAGGGCCTACTAATAGAATACGGCCTACTAATAGAATACGGCCTACTAATAGAATACGGCCTACTAATAGAATAGGGCCTACTAATAGAATAGGGCCTACTAATAGAATACGGCCTACTAATAGAATAGGGCCTACTAATAGAATAGGGCCTACTAATAGAATAGGGCCTACTACTAATAGAATAGGGCCTACTAATAGAATAGGGCCTACTAATAGAATAGGGCCTACTAATAGAATAGGGCCTACTAATAGAATAGGGCCTACTAAAACGATACATAAAAGAGCCAATAAAAACAGCCACTTTCCCCTTAACCCAGATACTGTATAGGCCTTTGTGGACGATAAAGCGGGTCAACCATATTCCGGGCATTACTACACCAAGGCAACGGTATAGTAACAGCAATTATAAACTTAATATACTGAAACTCTGGTCACGTAAATATTTTATTGAGGTATTTATCACAGTAGAACAATCCGATTACAAATATTTTGTATTAAGTAAAATTAAATAGTACCTGTATAAATTATACTCTTGAATATCCAAATTAATGCACAAATATTTAACACAACATCTACTTCAGAATAATTTAATATCTCGGATCAAAAGAAGACTGGGATACAATCCGCCTATAACATGACTTATACGACACTGGAATAACTCCGATACTTATATTATATTGTTAACAATAATCGTATCGGCAAAGTTTGGTAAAGGTTTAGCCAGCAAAAGGTTTAAAGGGACATGGGCCGCTTTTTTGGACCCCCTTCTCCTTCATGTTTAGCTCAATTAGTTTTCAGATTTTAAGATTTTTGCCCTATTAGTTTATCGATTTTAAGACCTCTCGCCCCATTTTGTTGTCAATATTAAGACCTTTCGTGATATTTAGGTGTCGATATTTTTCCTGGCGAACGATAGTGAGCCAGTACTTTGGAAAAACCGGCCTTCGGCCTGGAAATTTTTCTACCGAAAAATTTACAAATTTATCTAGAAGGGGGATCTAATGGATGTATTCTTAAGTTTGATGGAGGTCTAGCGAAGACACTAAGAAATAAAGGAATAATTGAAATAGTAGACCAAAAACACGGCCCATCTCCCCTTAACCAGGCGGCCAAAAGTTCACCTGCTCACCGAAAAGTTCGCCTGTGCACCCAATAGGTCACCTGCATTATATATATGTTTGTCTATGTGGATGAGGAAGACAAAAGGCAAAACTGCCTCCCCCAGAGTTAAAAGAGTGACAGGGCCAATATCAAGGCATGTTCGAGCCAAAATGTCTGGACACTCGGAGTTTGAAGCAATTTGAATCATAGGATGAGGGAAAGATGGATTCGGGGATGAGGGAAAGATGGATTTAGGGCATGCTCAAAAGTATGCCCGTATGGCCCTATGATCACCCGCAAGACCCAAAGTTTCCCGCGAGGCCCAAAAATTGCTTGTGTGGCCCCAGGTTCTTCCACATTTCCCTAGATTCGTCTGCATGGCCCAAAATATAGTCATGCGACTGCATGGCAAAATGTTCACCCAATATGTTCACCCGCGTGGCCCAATATTCACCCTCACATCTGAAAGTTTGCCCACGCGAATCGTGGTTTCGCTTGCACAGCCCAATATTTACCTATGGAGCCCAAAGTTTCCGTGCATGACTCAAAGCTTGCCTGCGTAGCTTAAATATAATGCTCGAGCAGACCAAAGCTCGCCTACACGGCCAAAATTTCACCCACGCGCCCGAAGGTACATTTGCCAGTGTGGCAGAAGGTTCGTCATCAAGCTCAAGGTTTGCATGAGTGGCCCAAAGTTTGCTGCATGGACCAAACTGCGGTCGCTCAGTTGACCGTTTAGTTAACCAGCCACGCAGCTCAATATCTGCTCATGCGGCTTGAAATCTAATGTTTGGCCAAAAATTTGATTGAACAGTTGCGCGAATCATAGCTCGCCAGCGAGGCTGAGAAGATATCTCATACACCTCACAGTTTGCCCATGCAACCACATGTTCGCTGTGTGTCTATAAGTTTGCCTGCATGTTCAAAAGTTCACTAATATGCCCAAACCTTGTGTGTCCATAAGTTCACCCATAGTCGGGTGGCTGTGTAGCCCAAAGTTGACCGGCACAGCCAAAAATTGACCCGCTAGACCAAAGGTTTGCCCACTCGGCCCTAATTATGTTCACTGTACCAAATGTTCAATATTCTCCCACGTGATCCAATGTTCACTTGCATGCCCAATGTTCGTCTGCGCAGACTAAAATCTCCCCGTGGCTCCCAAATTTGGGTCACGTGGTCTAAAGTAACAAGACAAAGGATCATGTGTACCATTAATCTAATGTAGTTGAAAATGTTCACTATGAAATGCAGAGAGGGGGGTTTAGGGAGGCGGTTTTGTTTTAGTCTTGGGTGCAAACATATATCATGCGAAACTTTAAAAAGCTAATCAGAAACATGAGCAATAACTAAAGCAAATATATACCCAGACACATCACAGTAACTCCCACAACACTTCGGATGAGCTAGTATTAAGGGGAGATTTCTACTTGAGGGATGATTTTCTGGGCCCCTTTCTCCCTCTTGTTTAACCCCATTGCTTTAGAATTTTTTAGACGTTCGCCCCATTAGTTTGGTGATTATAAGAACTTTCGCCCCATTTCTGTCAATCTTTCCTTTCGTGCCATTTAGGTGTCGATTTTTTCCTGGCGAGCGATAGCGAGCCTGTAATATAAGAGGAACGGGCCTTCGGCCGTGACTTTTTACTACCGAAAAAATTACAAATTTATCTTGAAAGGGGGTCTATTGGGTGTAATTATTTTAAGCTTGATGGAGATCTAGGGAATAAACTAAATACCTCCCTTTAATTGCTCGTTGCGGATACCAGACTCAAATATAGACAATATAATACTCTAATATACTTGCAATAGCGACTTAACCCCAATCCCTGATAATCTATTGAATACAAAGAGCGTGTAGATATTATGATTCCGTGTATTAAGGTGAGATTTCCACTTGAGGGATTGTTTTCTGGACCCCTTTCTTCCTCATGTTTAGCCCCATTGCTTTTGAGATTTTAAGAGGTTCGCCCTATTAGTTTGGAAATTTTAAGAAATGTTTCTCTATTTCTGTCAATTTTAAGACCTTTCGTGCAATTAAGGTGTCAATTTTTTCCTGGCGAGCAATAGTGAGCCTGTAATTTAAGAGCAACCGTCCTCCGGCCGGGACATTTTTCTACCGAAAAATGTACAAATTTATCTTGAAAGGAGTGTAATTTTAAGCTTGATGAAAACGTAGGGCACAAACTAAATATCTCCCCTTAAGAGAGCAAAGGATACATTTTACAACTACCGGTACATAATATATTCCAGCCTGAACCACACGAGTACATAATACGATGAAATATATACGTGATTATAGTCGGCGTTACATAATCCAACACAACAGATAGCCTACTGGGAAAAATCCGCTTGCAAAATTGACCACTTGCGAGTTTCAAGCTATAAGGAAGTTGGAGCCGTAAACATCGATATATTACAGAAATGCTATAATGGTATAAGTTTCTGATGGATAAAAAGTGTGTTGAATTGGGTTTTATGCATTTATAAATGTATTACAACCCTAATGTTATCTGATAAAGTCTTTTAAATATTGATGTCTAGGCTACAGCTCCAACTTCCTTATAGAACGAAACTCGCAAGTGGTCAATTAGCAATATATTAATTACAGAGAGAGAGAGAGAGAGAGAGAGAGAGAGAGAGAGAGAGAGAGAGAGAGAGAGAGAGAGAGAGAGAGAGAGAGAGAGAGAGAGAGAACCCACATCTGAAAGTGCTCCGCGTCGTCGACACAACCCAGACACTTTATATTCTATTGTGATCGAAAACCGTGTCAATATAATTCACTGAATTACCAGACGGAAGGAAACTGCATACATAGTGGATATTGCAACAGAGCTCTCACCCTCGACTATTTTTCTTTTTTTTCCGGGACTGTGATCTGGTTTTGACACACTTTTATAAACATTCTGCCACCTCTAATCTAACGTCAGCATAGTGTAAGAGAAGTGTCACACAAGCGCTTTATCCGTCAATTATTCCTGGCAATTGTAGTCTGGCGTTTCCAATATTTAAGTTATTTAAGTCATCCACCTACCATAATCTACCTTCAGTCTAGTTCCTTATTCAAATGTGCAGAAGCCTCAAAATATTACACATGAAAAACCTTGCTCATTGAAAACTGCCTGAAAAAGGGTTCCTGTGACATCGGCTTAACCCCTTCTGTACCGACGACGTATTTGTCATGATATTCTGGCATCTATTAAACGATTGTATTCAGTTTAAAAGGGGCTTCCAGTAATCAACAGGCTTCGAGCCATCTCACTTAACCCTTTTACCTACCACAGATCCTTCTTAAACTGCGCAAAATCGTCTAAATATAGCTAGAATAAAAAAAAACACGTCGCCGGTACAGAAGGGGTTAATATAGTATCAAACTGTTGTCAGACATGTTGCATACTGTGTTGATAAAGAAAAGTTAAAGAAAAAGGCTCTGATGTGATACCCCTGATAATACAGTAAATGTTTCCCCCTCAATAGTGTGCCGTTATTTTCCTATTCTGGGCTACCGTAAGCGAATTTACTCGGCTTAGGAAGGATCTCTAGGAATCAAAGAACTAATATCACAGCTGTCGTGGGTGTGTGATTGAATTAAGGTATTTTTCGGGATCCCCTTCTTCCTCTTGTTTAGCCACGTCGGTTTTGAGATTATAAGACCTTCGCCCCATTAATGTGGCTATTTAAAGACCTTTCTCATGACTTATTTGTCAATGTTAAGACCTTTCGTGCCATTTAGATGTCGATTTTTTCCTGGTGAGCGATAGCGAGCCTGTGGGTTAGGAGGAACCGGCCTTAGAATGGGACATTTTTCTACCAAAATGTGTACAAATTCGTCTCGGAGTAGGGTCGTGGGGTATTACCTATAGTGTTATGGACGTCTAAGGGAGGACAAACTAATACAAACATATTCACATGCATCAACAACAAAAAAAAAAAAACGAAAGTGGGAATTGGGCCTGAGTATATAGATAGATAGATATAGATAGATAGATAATTATCTAAATATATATGCATACGAAAACAAAACATCTCCTCAAAACACAAATCCTTCAATATATCCGATGTAAGATACAACACTAGGGTACAATCAGCCTGGTAAATAGCACGGGCGAGATCTGTTCAACCTAGAGACCCTATAGTAACAGAGATCAGCCAACCTCCGCCATCTTGGTGCCACTGGTCATATTCCCCTCTCCTTATCACTCATATATTATCTCCAATCCCATAGTCAATATTTGGGAAAGAGGATGCGGGATATATAGTTTGGTCTTTGCCTCATTGAGGAGATATATGACGCTTTTCTAGACCTCCTCGTTGTTGTTGTTGTTGTTGTTCCCCATGCTGTCTGGCCGAACAGCCCCTAGGCCCCAAGCAAGGCCAAGGCCATAACCGAGCGCCCCCACAGAACCATCCCTACCGACCTCAATAAAGCCTGGGTGACCAAAGCCACTCCATGGCGGGGAGCTGAGGAGGGTGCAGAAACGCCCTGGAAACCAAAGCCTCACCCAAGGCCCTGTGCCCCTCAGCAATTATGAAGGGAAAGTTGAGGGGCAAAGGAAAAATGTGACGCTTTGGCTTCCAATCTTGGTAGATTGGGAGGTCAATCCACGGAAGAGACGCCGTCACTTGAGATCTAGAAAATATATAAGTAAAAGGAACAGTCAGAGTAAGCTATGGGTATGGCAGAGATCGCTCAGGTCTCACTCTGATAGACCAGCCCATCACCATACCTAGACCTCCTTCTTCCTCATGCTTATCCCCATTTTGTTATGAGATTTTAAGCCGTTTGCCGTACTAGTTTCGGTGATTCTAAGACCTTTCACCCCAAAAACTGTTTTTGGGTCAATATTACGACCTTTTCGTGCCATTTAGGTGTTGATTTTTTTCCCTGTTTGAGCGAAAAAAATAGCGAGCCTGAAATTTTAGGAAAAATGTTCTAACCGAAAAATGTAAAAATGTATTAGTTTAATGGGTGGTCTAGGGGGGTGTTTTTTTTTAAAAGTTTTGATGGAAGGTCTAGCGAGGAAAACTGAAAACCACAACTACAAAAAATATATCAATAAACCGACCGCAAATCGATATACCCCGTCTATCTCCCTTAAGGGAGGTTTTTTAGTTTTGGTCCCTAGATATCCATCAATCTTAAGATTTAACAAAAAACCACCCCCTTGAGCCACCTTTCCAAGAATAAATTTGTACATTTTTTCGGTAGAAAATGGTCCGCAGGCTGAAGGGCCGGTTCCTATTAAATTACAAGGCTCGCTATCGCCCTCGCCAGGATAAAAGTTTACCCCTAAATGGCACGAAAAGGTCTTAAATATTCGACGAAATGGGTCGAAAGTTCCTCAAAATTCCGTCCAAAATAATGGGACGAGCGTCCTTAAAATATAGAAAAGCAATGGGGATAAACATGAGGGAGAAAGGAGTCAATAAAAAGAAAAAAAAAAATTTTCTCTCAAGTGGAAAGCTTCCCATTATCTCCCAATTCTGGTAATGTTAGTATTTGGGAATACTGGTGCAAGATAATAGTTTGGTCTTTGGGTTCCTGAGACGCTACATGACCAATAATATACATCACGGCCGCCGTCGCTCGGTGTCCACCGGTTGGCATAAGGCATGTCCACACGACCTCTTCCTTTTTCTGGTCAATTTTTACTGGGCAATTTGAAGTGTGTGGCAGCTTCAAAAATGTAAGCATTATCAACATTCAGAAGCCACCAACATAATCTAACCAAAAGTGTACTTTCCTATTCCAATGCATAAGAAGCCCTCAAAAACAAAAAAATTTTTTTATTGCCAGAAATTATGGCTTATTAAAAAATTGTCAGAAAAACTATTTGGTGCGACACTGGTTTAAGGGGAGATATCCACTTGAGGGATTTTTTTCTTGACTCACTTTCTCCCTCATTTTTTCGACCCTCATTGCTTTTCTAAATTTTAAGACAGCTCGCCCCATTATTTTGACGATTTTTAAGAAC